>APFE031003077.1:0-34018 GCA_000404065.3 Pinus taeda | reverse complement strand
GACACATGCTGCATAAATAGGAGAACACCGGAAACTCTTAAGATCAAGGAGGGGAGCTTGAAATCATCATCTTATCGACAAGTGAGCAAGAATGATCAATCGCAACATCCAAGGTAGGCTCCGAAATTTGCATGTGAGCCAAAATTTTAGAGAGTGCTTGTAGTCGCTACAACACTTGGTGACACACTAGTAGAACTCTAGCTCTCTAAATGGACCTTGTTTCATGAAAAGCAAGTCTAACCCTTTCAGAAGTATTGTTCGATTATTTGATCATCGTGGTTTCCACACTAGCTTGATTGAAAGACGTAGCACCTGCCATGCTCTTTATCAATCAACACACATTCCAAGCCAAGTCAGCCCAGTTGTTTTGATTAGGGATGAGGGGTATATTGGTGCACAAGTAATATGTTTGTCAGAGTTTAAGTTTCATCTCTAGTGTTGCTCCGCTGCCAGGAGGCATAAACAATACCCTGATGAAGTCGCGCAAGAACACAAGCATCACTTTACTACCAGCGAGCCTGGTTAGTACCCTAATAGATTTACTTGTATCACCTCTCTGCACAAGAAGCCTTTCTCTTCTTTCGCCTTATCCATTTTTCATTCTTTATTTTTTTCCAACAACTATGCATAGGAACTTACTTATTTTAGAGGCGGAAGAGGGATATTGACTTATTGAGAATAGGAGAGGTTGTTCATTCAAATAAGTATGTTATATATACCTCTCACATACTTGTTAAGGTTGTTCCCCCTCACCTTACTTTACTTGACTCAGCTCACAATGGTTAACCCAAAAGAACTGATTATAGTAGGGGGTACCAGCTAACAGTGAAAAATTTGTGTTTTCACCAAGACTCACTCTAAACAGGACATATTTTGCATCAAGGAATCATTGACTAGAGACAAAAAGTTCTTCATAAAGAGAAAAGAGAATAGATAACCAGATGTTGATAGTTGTACAAGTCCTCTTAGATTTTCCCAGCTTGTCTCGAGGGCCAAACATGGTTTCATGAGAGGCTACCCTATGGGTACAAGAAAGAAAAGAAAAAAATAGAAGTAAAGCAAGAGAAAAACAAGTAAGAAAAGAAAGAAAGAAAGAAAGCAAAACCAATTAAGCAAGAAAACAAACACGCAGACCAAAAATCAAAGAAAAGCAAGAAGAAAAGATTATTCTTACTCCTATGCTGAACACTGCATGGTCCTACTCACATGAAGTGATATTTCAAATGAAACCACCAGTGCATTGGCTAGCCCATTTTGGTGAAGGCATGGTTTGCGAGAAGCACAATCAAATGAACCAACAAACATGAAAGATATAACAATGAAGACCAACACACTCCGAGTTTAAACACATCCATAGAAAAGAAAAGAGTGAAAGCAAAACACAAACACTCTGTCAACTTACCATGGTGATGTGACACACTACATATAGATGATAAGCATATGCACTCTCTTGACTGTGACAAATAGGAAAACATGAGAAAAAGAGACAACTTACGCCTTGCCAGTGTGCTTACTGTGAATGATTCCTCTAGTGCATAAGCAATGGGATCATGTGATTGAGTGGAGGAAGTGAAATATATGTTGGATTGATCCTCAATGCATATAGATGATTGATGAGGAGCCTTGGGAGTTTCAAAAATTTACTGATCGGAAGTGGAACTAACCATAAGACATCGAGGGCCTGACATAACCATCATCTTAGGCTGAAGTGCCTTGATAGTCTGCAAGGCTTCCACTCTGTCAATAGATAGATTGTTAGAGACCAATGGCTTAGATAGATTAACAACGAATGAATCAACATCATTATCAAATGAAGGAGTACAGATATCACAACAACCATGATCAAAAAATTTAGGATGTTTGTAGGAATCGTCATGCATACAAAGGGGTAGATAAGAAGCAAGAATGTTCATCCCCCGCGTCTTTGGAAAAAGAAGATGAAAATTCAAGTGGATTATGAATGAAAGATTTGTCCTCTCACTATCAAATGATGGACTGACATTTTGTGTGTTCTGCGAATGATCGGAAGTAGGTGCATCTGTGGATGGATTTACACAAGTAAAATCATAGATAAGTGAATCACCATAGATGTCAGGAAAAAGCAGAGGAGGCATCGACAGAAGTAGGACATCCTTCACCATGGGTTCATGCCCAGATGCTCAGTCATACTCATCATGAATGATAGTGCAGGTTGGTTGTGTAACATCAACTTTGTCGATGGCTTGATCCTTGTTCACAATAAGTGTAGAGTCCAGAACATAAGAACACAAGACAGTGCAATCCGAAGGATCAGCAGAATGTGAAGATGGAGGTTGAGGTAACAAGTGATTATGACAACCCATGGGCTTCCCAACCAAATATGTGTAAAAATTAAGAGTAGTGAGGGTGGGGGGATGTGATGGTTGAACATATGCGTGTGAACATTCTCCCACATCACTCTGCGGGGGTGGAGCTGTTTGATGAGGGGAAGGCAGACAATCACTTGTGACAACAACTGTGTCTGCTTGTGTTTGCACAACTCCATCACTGAAGTATGTTGAGTGGGGTTTGAAGTTTATCTTCATTTTGGGACAGAGTGATTTGGTAAGGAAATATTCAAATCTGTCCATGAGAGATTGGAATTTCATCTAACTTTTCAAAGCTTCAAACATGAGAAGGTGGAAGCGCTGCCAAAAATCCATACGCGGTTCATGCGAGGCCTTTCGTTGTTTTAACATTTTTTTTTCAAGAGCTTCAGGATCAAAATGATGGAAAACAGATTTGATTAGATCACTCAAGTGCTAAAATGATTGCATGGAGTTGTGAGGCAGGTTGTGTCACCATCTTTCTAGGGAGTCACGAAAAGTGTGTGAAAGCAATGAACAAACTTCTGTTTCATTAAAATCTTCCACATTCTCCATGAGCACATGGAAGTCATCTAAGTGCTCAAGCCAGGACACTTCGCTTTCACCATTATACGTGATTTGTGACATGTTATCCCAAAATTCCCTCTCGACATCAAAGATATGTCCATTGGACAAACATTTCGAAGGGTGAACTATAACAAACTCCATGACAGATGTGCAAAGATTCAAAACCTATTGTGAGGACTTAGCTTCTCATCTGGCCCTCCTTCTAGCACCATAAATGTTGACGATGTTGGACCTGCCAACATTTAGGGGATCTCCCTAGTATGAAGTCCCAACTAGACCTCACAGCGTTTGGTGTAGGATTCACATCCGATACGATGACCTGGTTGCCATTATCTTAAAGATATGCCTTATCTCTTGCTTTTTAGCACATGAGAGTGGTTTACTTAGTATTTGAACAATGAGGTTCACGTGCCTAGTTTGTGCTTAGTGTCACTTGTGTCAAAGTTTTTTAACTGTAGAGGGAGAGGGTGGAAGTGAGTCTCATTTTGAAAGGGAATAATCCCAACTCTGCTAGAGACATGCAACAAAATAGGACATGTGTAGCTTCCAGAAAAGTAGTGCACACAAATTGGAAGTCACAAACATAAGGTGAACATATAGCACATACAACACCCAAAGGAATAGTCCACGTGAATGCGATGAGCGTTATAACAAGTTTACAGGAATGAATCTGTTGAGTGTCCAGTAGAATAGCCCACATAAGTGAGACAATGTTAACAAATGATACATCACATTTCCAATAGCCTATGTACTAAAACAACTGAAATAGTTCAAGTGTCTTAATACGAGTTAAAGCAACATGCATTACAAGCATCTAAAGAATAGTCTTACAAATAAATACAATACATGTGTGAAAATGTGCTGGCATGTTAAAAGGCTTTTGAATTAAGCGAAAATTCCAAGTCACATTTATACACCACTACATCACTAACCATGATAGTAGGGCATTGGAGCCATTGCTCGCTCCTCAAACAAACAATTACAAACTCTCAAGGCTATGTGGGAGGAGCCAAGGTGAAAAGTCATTTGCATGTACAAATGAGGGGTATATATAGCCAAGGGTGAAACTAACCCTTGTGATTGTTCAACTTCCCACATGTCTGTTTGACTTACATGACTCTTCAACTTTACATGTGGGTCTCTTAGACTTCCATGTTACATTACATTGATTACAATAATATGGCCCACAGTAGTGATGTGGTCGAGATGACTCATGACATGACTCGACATGACAGAGCTAGTATGTTCATGCTGGTGGTGGTGTCCATGTCAAGCTGTAGTGTTGCTAGGTGATGAATTTGCTCTTGGTGTATCATAGCTTCACCTCTTCATGGCAAGGTGTGCGTAGTCCTCAATGGTATTGGTGTTCACTTGATGTTGCACATGCATGTCTTTCCTTTGCTTGTACTTGGCATGCTCCATGTGCTTGTCCATTCGCGAACAAGTCTCATAGCATGTGATCCTTGTTCATCTCGTTTGTCGTCACACCATGTCTCATCTCTGTACCTATATCTACAATTACTCATGACATGATGACATCAAATCCAGAAATATTCTAGTCTTCCATGACGCATTATCTTTAGTTTTTGGATTCAGGTGACCTGGAGAGAGGACAAGGCTTTGAAATTGTGTAGAGCACATTTTAGGCCAGGATGTGGGCTCCTGAAATAGCCACTAAAAATTGTGCAGAGGTGACTAGGAGGCTAACATGGGTAGTCTGGATCAGTAGTGCTTGTCTGCGGGATTTGGCTTAGCTGGAGGGCAGATCTGTGCAATTTTTCTACAGAGACAGTGAAGGCATTAGGAAGAACTGGTAGTGAAAACTGCACAGATTCTCCAGGGAGGCTAGTAGTGGGATGTAGGAGCTTGCTAGCCAAAACTACGCAGAGCTGGCAGGCTAGCATGCAAGACATCGCTATGCAATTTCTAGGTTGAGCATTCACCAGGAACTCCTCACGAAGGTAGTTTGACCAGTTAAACTGGACTCCTTCCACACACTGTTGTGTGAGCATGACGACAGGAATCGACACCTCATCGATGTGGCACTTCCACATCACCTTCCCTACAAGGATCTGCATTTCCACCTTCACAGCAGGATCATCGATGCTGGAGATAGTGTACCTGCGCGGCTTCTTCACCAGTTTGAACTTCCCTTTCATTAATTCTGTGAGCACCTACTCACCACCCTTGCTGCAAAAGATTATAGTTGGATTTTCTCTTGTATACAACATGCGTGTTATTTTGTGAATCAACATATCAGTGATGGGTATCAACTCATCCAACCACAAACACCCATCATGCACCAAGCATAGTAATTGCTTGATGACCAAAACTATCACTGGAGTGTGGTTATAGTGTGGCACCCGGAGTAGGTTAAGTAATCCTACCTTCTCTACTCCTCTGAACCACTTCTGCGGCTCTAATGTAGTCATCCCCATATTCGTGTCTATTATGTGGTGCATCAACTGTTCGATTTCCAGGTGTGGGAAATTCTCGTGGTCTACCAAGTCCCAGCCTTCAAGCTTCAATATTGGCACCCATGCCAAACACGGACCATAAAAAATGATTTCATTTGATAGCAGAGGGGTTTGTAGGGGAGTCTTACTTTCATTAATGTACTTTGGGACCTTGGACTTAGGCTTGCACAGAGAGACATGCTCCAACAACCATGTAATAAGGTCTGCACCCTGGGCTTCAACCTCCTCTATTTCCACTCCCACATCTTCATCATCCATTGGGATGTCCTCGATATCATCCTCTTCTGCTTCTAGATTTATAGCCTTTCCTTTCTCCTCGACAGTGGGCTTTGGTGGGTTTCATCTTGGTGATGCGCACACTGGTATGGTAGGTTGCTTGCCCTTCTTGTCTTTCATGGTCTCCTTGGTTCGGGTGGGCTTTGGTCTCGGCATTCTTGGGGATTTAGGGACCTTTTCCAATACTTTGATCACTTCTGAGGCAGCTACTTTGGCCTCTCTCTCCATTTCCTATGCCAGCTCCTCTAGTACTTGATGTGTATTGATAACTTTTGGGACCGCTGACATGATCTTTCACAAGAATCCTTCTCTGTCCACCGGCAAGTCGCAAATACCACAAAAACTATCAGAAGCTCATATTGCTCATTATTAATAGGCACTTGAGAGCTCAACTGCTGAATAATCAAAATGCCAAGTGTTTTTCATTGGGAAACCACTTGTAATTTATAGGTCATTTTGAATTCAAATCTGACCGTTCCCCAAAAAATTAGTTCATTAATGCCAGATTAGCGGCAGATTTTCAAGGATCTAATCCATAAATTTTTCTTTAATGTCACCTTCCCACTCCATTTTGCCTCACTTCTGCCGTCTTTTCATGAACAGTGACTTTAACGGCCACTTTTTGGCTAACCTGCATGATTTCTCCTAGGTAGCACAACTCCCTCTGCGCTATCGTAGACTCAATGACACGTCTTTGCTTCACACCATCTTCCAATCACGTAGATCTCCAACCCAACCAGTGTACTTTATAATCCCATGCCTCCTTCTAGATGCCTGGAGCGCTAAGATTGTGCTACTTTCTTTTAGTCACATGGTCGGACCACCAGTGTATGGATTCAAGCGACTAGCATTCACCTTTCCTGGGAAGCGTTCTCCATTTAATTTCACCAGTTTTATCTCTCCTCCATTGGTAATCTCCTTAATACCATAAGGCCCTAACCAATGCATCCTGAATTTCCTTGGAAATTTATCAAACTTACTATCATATAGAAAAACCATGTCATTTACCTTAAATGTGCACAGCTGGATGTGTCAATCATGCCATGCATTTTCGCGCTACTTTTGGACCTCCTGGTGAAATCCAACCAAAAATCTTTCTTCTTCGAGCTCATCTAGTTGCGTGAGCCTCTCCTCTAGGGCTCCATGATCCGTCATACCTGTGAGCACTACTATGTACAGACTAGGCACGATGTATTACATAGGCATAACAACTTCCACACCATAGACAAGCCTAAAAGGGGTTTGTCTAGTCAACTTCTTGCATGTTATTCGATAAACCCACAGTACTGTAGGTATGCATAGGTCCCAATCACTTTGTTGAGCATTGCAAACCTTGGTCAGCGCGTTTTCGAGCATGTTGTTGAATGCCTCCACTACCCCGTTAGCCTGTGGGTAATAAGGTGTGCTCTTCTGGTGATATACCTAAAATTTCTCTATCAGTGCACTGATCATCTCATTCAGGAAGTGCGTACCACGATCACTCATCAAGATCTTCAGACATCCAAATTGCATCAGTACATGCTCGAATAGGAACTACGCAGCAGTGGTGCCTATGCAATCCTTCACCGACTGCACTTCTGCCCAACGAGTCAAATACTCTATCCCAGTGATAATGGACCTTGCTCCTGTCTTTCCATATAGCTGAATGGGTCCTACAAAATCTATTGCCCACTTCTCGAAGGGTTGCAATGTCATTTGTGGATTCAAAGGCATTTCATCCCTCCATGATGGCCTCCCTGTTCTTTGACATACATCACACACCTTGCAATATGATTTTGAATCCCAATGAAGGGTTGGCCATCACAACCATGCACATAGAATATTCTACATGGTTTCTCTCCCTACATAATGTCCTCCCGTGACATACCCATGAGCGTCCGTGAGGATGTTGCTTCTTTCAAACTCAAGTACATACCATCACAATATCTCATCAGTCCCATCTTGTATAGATGCCCAGCAATGATAGAGAAATTGACCATGCACACCACTATTTCGTTTGTTTGTTGGACAATGTATCCTTCCTAGTAGTTCCTATTGTTAGGAAGTGTATTATATCCTCAAAATTACCATCCGAAACATGCATCGCAAATAGTTGTGTGTCAGGGTATCCTTCTTCCAATTTATTAGGCTCCTCCCCTGTTTCGATGCACGACAGATGGTCTAGTCCCATGTTCAATCATCTAGGCTTCACAACAACTTCAAAATCGTACTCCTGGAACAACAAGAGTCATCTGCAGATTCTCCCCCCCAACACAGGCTTATTGACTAGGTACTTTAGTGCGGAGTGATCCATATACATCTTAAAATGGCCTCCTCACAAGTAATGCCTATACTTCTGGAGCACATACACGATAGCTAGCCCCTTGTGCTCAGCGGTAGAATAGTTATTCTTTGCTTTGGATAATCTTCGGCTTGTGAATTCGATAAGATTGTCCAATCCTTCTCCGCCAGCTTGTGTTAGTATTGTTCCCAATGCTATACATGATGCATCACCATGTATGTGAAACTCTTTTTTCCAGTCTGGGAAGACTAGAATCGGTGCAGGAATAATATTTTCTTTCAATATATCCAAGCTCTTCCTATAGTCATCGTTCAAGCATAATGTGATGTCCTTCTTCAATAGTTTCTCCATAGGCGCAGTGATCTAGGCATAACCCTTGATAAATTTTATGTAATATCCCATATGCCCTAGAATAGCGTGCAACTATTTCACACTCCTTGGTGCTTCCAAGTTTAGTATCATCGCGATCTTCCCGGGGTCTAGTCCTTGTCTACAAACCACATGCCCTGATAGGTTCCCAAATGGAACAAAAAATAGACACTTCTTGAGATTGAGGACGATCTGGTATCTTCGACAGGTATGTAGTATCAGGTGCAAGCTTGCTACATGGCACTTAACTAGCCCAAATACAACTAAGTCATCAAAATATACCTCTAGGAACTTATGAATAATTTCCTTGAATGCCACAACAACCATGCGTGAGAAGATTGCAGGTGCATTATTCAATCCAAACGGCATTACAGTGTACTAAAAACAACCCCTCTCAGCTGCGAAGGTTTTCTTTCTCCTATCCTCTAGCATAATTTTGATTTGGTGGTACCCAGAGAACCCATCAATGAAGGAATATGTTTCCTAACCACCTACATTGTCAAACATTTAATCAGTGAACGAAGTTGGGAAAGGATCATGCACACAAGCGTCATTCAATTTTCTGAGATCCACGCATATCCTTATCTCATCCTTCTGCTTCTTCTCTTGCACCACCATTGGGCTTACCCAATCAGATTCTTCCAAAGGCTCAATGATGCCTACCACGAGTATCTTATCTAGCTCTAGGTGGACCTTCTCCTTATATTTCAGATTGAGATGGTACAAACTTTGATTAACTGGCTTTGCATTAGGATTTAATGTGATCTTCATCATTCCTAGGTCCTTGATTATTCCTTTCATATCCGTAAACTTGGTAGGGAATAAGTCTTGGTATTCGTGAAGCAATTCAACGACCTTATCCACCGTCATGTCATCTTAGTAGTCTCCAATCTTCAAAAATTTGGGTTCTACCTCCATACCAATGTTTACCTGTTTTGTTTTCAACTGTGCAGTTATATCGGGGTTCTGAATTTGTGGTCCTTGAACCTCACGATGACCTTCTATTTCCAAAATGTTAATCTTCCATGGATCCTCGTCCTGTTCTTTAGCAGTTACATTATAACATTCTAGTGTGCAACTCAGCTGAGTAGCCCATTTAGGCCGAATCAGGTCTAAGGGATCCTATTCTATCCTAAATATTTCTTCTTTCACTTCTTGTAGCGCTTCATCAATACTATCAAACCCATCCTCAAAACCAAATGTCATCATGAATACTTCGTGCAGAATATCCCATTCGCCTGTCCCATGGTAGAGCTCTACTTCTATATACGAATCCATTGGGATAACATCCAAGGTATGTTAGAGTAAGTTCACCCACTCAGGTTGGGGCTTTTCTCTATAAGCCTAGGTCCATTTGGCCAAACATGCATGTGTATCATTGTTCCCATCATACTTATCTGTCAGTCACATCTTAGGCTTCTCAAATCATGTTCTCATCATCCTCCTACATTCATGCCAATCATCAAAACTTCCCTTGTGTGTACCCCACCATCTTGAGGGCGTAGTGCACAGTGCCCAATCTAAGGCATGGAAGCTTCGCTCTTTTGGTACCTCCCTTTCAAATGCATCCAAAAAAATATCTACCTCATTCAAACCATCATAAGTAGGAAGATTTCTTATCTCTAGTGACACACACCACAGTGACTAGGTCATCATGTTGCACTTCAGCGTAGCTACTTCATGTAACTGATTCTACCAACATTCTATTTCTTGATTAGAGTCTAAAGTGCAGGAACTCTCGTGGTTAGTTTTAGTATAGTGCAATCCTTCAGCAAGATCGAGGGGTAATATTATGCACAATGATTTCTTGTCAAAGATCATCTTTTGCTTCTTCAAATTGATTACCCCATTCATATCAGTAGCCCAATCAATTCCCAGGAGTGTAGGATAGGAATTGCTATCATCCACTATCTCTATTACTTCAAAATTAGCTAGCATGCTTGCTCCCTCAATATCCATGGTCCTGCAGCTGCCCCATGGGGATGATCTTCTACCGTTTCACCATCCTTACCTAAATCGAAGACCATTACAGTGTAGGTCTCGCCAGTTGCTCCCGAGTCTACTTTGGTAGGACATTCACATCTGCCCCTAGGTCTAAAATGACCTGATCCATTTCATACGCTCCTATTTGTGCAGTTAGTCTCATCTTCCATCTCGTCCTTGTTTTATGCTTACCAATCTTTCATACTACGTGAGGTTCACCTGGTGCGGTTCTAGTGCATCTATTGATGAGTTATTGTAACCCTTTCATAGCCTTACTATCATGCAGTAACTTCATATAGTTTTCGAGGAATTTGTGAGCATAGAGGGGTCCATTTCCTGCTCAGGCTTATCCTTGCTTCTTCAGGTGGAGGCCTTAGTGAACCTTTTCTTAGCTTCCATGAAGGTTTCACGTGCACACTCCAAATTGAACTCAGCCTCCTTTACCAAGGCTTTGTGAACCCATGTACTGTCTTCTAGCTATCTCCACTTGTCATCTCCTGTCGTGATTCCACTTCTGAGTACTATATTTACATTTAGATCTTCCTCGCATGGCTCAAACCTCATCATCTGCAGGTTTTGAGTTGGTGTTGGTGGTAGCGCCCCTTTGTCATGTATCCTAGCTATCAGCATAGGACAATCTTCCATTTCATGATCAAATAATGTGCAATACTTGCACGGTGGATGCATCAGATTAGTGAAATCGTGGGCATATTGTCTTGGTCCTCCGCAATTGTAGCAAATCAACTGTCCTCAACCTCTACCAGGTCTTCCTCCACCTCGGCATCTTCTACACCACTAAAATCCTATTCACGCCATTCCTGTGCTTTGGTCAAGGGGCCTTGTTTTGGCCTGAACCCTATAGGCGGGAGTTCTATCCATAATTAGTTCATATCTCCTGCAAGTAAGCTCATCATGCCCTATCGACCTACAAAAGTTGTAGAACAGCTGTTGTAGTGTCTATACAAACTTCTATAGCAAGTGACAGTTATCCGTGGCATGTTTTTCGGCTACCTGACAGATAGCGCACCATAATGTAGGCCTTGCACTAGGACTTGCTTGAGCTTTTGGCCTTAAAGGAATCGATACTCCTCCTGCAATATAGTTTGCAAAGACTGGGAAATGGTCTTTGTCATGACCCTAACTCTTGCATTTCAAGCACCATACCTCCTCGCATACCTCTTTTTGAACCATCTTGTCCTACTTCAGACTTTGCATCTCAAGGCACAGATTCTTCAACTACACATGGATCTACTAAACTCCTAGATTAGGATATTGCATCAGATTTTCATGTAGTCTCATGGCAATCTCCAAGGTCTCTGCCTGAGTTTTTATCTTTTGTTGTGACAATGCACTCCTTCAGTGTGGCAGTAGTGAAGCCACAAACCACTCGTGATGCTATCCATCTATAAAATTCATGTTGGCTTCACGAATTGTACATTTTAACCTCTAATCTAGTTCCCAAGGCATCTCACCTGCTTGCATCATGATATATTTAAATCCTATAATCAATTGTGCCTCAGATTTAGGCCTACTAAATTCCCTATTTAGTGCTTCTTGGATGTCTGCTACTCCAGCATTCGATTTATCATTAAAGTACTTAATATACCAGGTTAGAGCGCAATCTTGCAGAGCACTAACTAATGTCTCCTCCTTTATATGATCATCTATAACACCTTGAGCTTCCCATACAGTCCTCACAACGAACTAAAATTGGTCTAGGTCCTCATTTCCCAAGCCTTTGAACAAAGGAAACTTCACTCTTTTTGCCATAATGAACTGCAGTGGAGGTGGTATGGGTGAAGTTGGAGGTGTGGGTGGTAAGGTCGGAGATGGTGTGGGAGGAGGTGGTATTCATGGGAACCCTTGTCTTATTAACTGAATAGAACTTCGTGGAGAAACCTTTTCTATCCTTTCTTCGTCACCTCGTAGAGGTGAAATCAAGGAGCTATACTCCGGACGATTTTTTCCTTTGCTCCTATAATTTTTTCCACTTCATGTAGTCCCAAACACCAAGGTAGCTGCATAACCTATTTTTCACACAATAGAATTTTAATCCAGGTATTCAAATATTTTACGTACTTACCTTGTGGTCCTTTGAAAAAGCGTTGCTCCGCCTCACTATAGCTGACTGAGGTGTTGACCACGTATTCAGTCACAAATCCTCCTATGATGTGATTGAGCCAATGATCAATAACGCGGGTGATCTTATCCTCCAATGCTTCCAACCTTCACACTAGCTCTGGGGTCCACACAATAGGTCTATCAAGTTTCCACCTTCCTTGGCTATCTCCTAGCTTTGCGATCCACTCGTATAACTCAATAGGGAAGGAGTAGAAAAAGATCTCGTGGATCTCTTTATATAGGTATCTATCCAACCATTGTTCCTTTGTTAGCCGTGGGTTTTTTTTCTCTTGTGCTATGAATTCGCAGACTTTTCTATCCAACCAGTCTCTAATCTCCTTCTTAGTTGGATTCCAGTGATATGACATCACACATCTCTTATGGAGATTCCGATCCCAGCAACGGAACCATTTGTTGCCTTGAGGGGGCCTGACCCAAGTTCAACATTCATTAGCCAAACACATCCCTACATTACTAGCCCTTCTGGCATTAGACCATGGAGCATGGACAGAAGTCTCACCCAAAGCAATATGGGGGGGATGCTGGAACTAAGTTTCCACACCGTGAGATGGTTGTGATGTCGTTTGGTTTCTTTTATCCCTGCCTTCATGTAGGTGGTTTCACTCTAGCGCTTGCAAGAAAAATCCTCTATTATGGTCCTCAATACCTTTGCAAAAGTATATGATCAACCTTGACGAAGCCCTAATGTGTGGCTGAGGTATTTTCTCGCTGCTATGGTAGCATGCCGTGCAGATTCCTCAATTATCCTAAGTTATTTTCTTATCTTGTCAAATACTTAAAGTTATCACCATGTAAGCAGATATTCGTAATTGTGTTCAATTATTGAATGTAATTGCATTCATTCACACATCATATAAGCATAATAAAGGAAATCCCTACATAATATATACAAACCCATCAACAGAACAAAGAAACCTAAATTACAGAGTAACTCCTTTTATTAATATCTCCCAAGTGTTACAGATTCTGTCCGCCCTACACACATAGCTGCAGAGGTCCGCACACTCAACTGTGGACTTGTACCCTAGGCCCCTGTGCACTTAGCTACAGAGCCTCTATCTACACTACGACCCAAGATTTCAAATTCTTCTCCAAGCTATCATTCTATTACATGATCTTCCATTCTTTTGATTAATGCCTAAACTACTTAGAGCTTAGTTCTTTTTATACAATCCCATGGTCTGCGAACCATGGGTAGGTCTCTTACAACCGACTTTACTTTACAAAACTAAGGGAAAACTACCCTTTTTGATACATAAAACCTTTGTGCTCCGTGACCACAAAATGAAAAGTTCTTACATTTATATTACAAAAATTGACTTAACATGGGATTTTAGCCCCAAACTACCCTTGGGGGATCCCGCTCCCAACAGAGGGGCATCTCAATGACATTGGAGATACAATGTGGGATGCCACTGCAAAACTACTGCAACAGTTTGAGCAGCAGCAATAGAAATTAGGGGCCATTCAAGTGAATCTGCGAGAGCTGCATATTCAAGCATCACAGACTAGCGCGACATCGACCAGTTTGGCCATTGGTACTTCAGAAGCTGCCGGGATGCTGCGTGTGAAGGACTCCCGATTCATAGTGCTGCCAAATGGATCAATGACGACAGAGACCGAAGCTGATAGGACCACTTTCATTACACTCAATGAATTAGGGATGAACTTGGCAGTGCTTCATAGTGAGGCGCTCCACTTGCTGCATGAGGGGGTGATTGTGGAACTAAGGGCCCATGAAAAACACACTTTACAGGTGATCAACGAGTAGAATATCAACAATACTATGATGGATGTACAACGAGACTCTAATCACATGAATCAATGCATGATTAAGGCCATGGAGGAAGCATGCCGAATAGTCCAGGAATTAGCCATTTCTGTAGATGAGCCACTAGATGTGTGTGTTCGCAAACTCGCTATGGGGATGCACGACGCCCGCACAAAATTGTCAAAGGTTCAGTTGGAGCTAAACCTCCAAATTGCAAAATTGCAGCTAAGGGCCCAACCTTCGACTTTGCCAGAACTCAAGGAGAACCATGCAACTGCTATAATAGAGGCAATAGTGGCAATAGAAAGAGCAGTGGTGGACTGCACAACACTTTTCGAATAGTTATTCAAAGTACTAACCAGCCTACAAGAAGACCTTACTGTGCAGAGGCTGGAAATAGAGGCACGAGAGTTGTGATAGTGCTACGATGAGGTAAAAGGGATAACACGTATTCTTGCCCTCACATAGAGACTCGCAAAGCTACGGGAGGCAAAGGCATTAAAGGAGCAGGTATATGCAACTCAACACAAAGAGGCAGTCCTAAAGGCACGCCTGAAGCCTTGGTTGGATGATGCCTACTTGATCACAACCTCCATTTAAGGAAAGTTGGCTAGTCTACAGGAGACTCAGCAAACGTTTTAGTCTGACAGCGCAAGGCCAGCAACGGAGCAGTTGGGTGAGGAAATAAAGCAAGTAGTCATGTAGTGTACTGCCAAGGTAGCAGTCGTACATGTCAAGCTGGGGGGTCTTCGTGCGAAGATATTCGCACCTGTAGAGTAACACGTGGGCAAGTCACCATGTTTGTGGTGGGGGCCTGTTGGGAACGAGATCCCCCAAGAGGTAGCGTTGGGGCTAAAAGCCCATGTTTTGAGGAAGAAGGCCCAATTTTGTAATAAAGATGTAAAATCTCTGCATTTTGTGGTCGCAGAGTGCTAAGATGTCAAAGGGTTGTCCACCCTTGTTTTGTAAAGTCTCATGTCGGCTATAAAGATATACCCATGGTCCGTAGACCATGGGATTATATAAAAAGGGTGTCTTAGAATAGTCTAAGAGGGGATCAGTAGTAGTGGTAAGAAGAGTCTTGGGTAAGAAGTTCTAAGTGTTCTCGGGTCTTAGCATAGGTAGAGGCTTTAAGCTGAGTGCATATATGCCTTGGGGGGAAGTCTGAGGCTGAGTGCACGGACCCCTGTAACTATGTGCACAGGGTAGATAAAGTATGTACTAAACTTGGGATATCAATAAAGAGAAGTATTCTACAAATCACTTTGTTTTTTGTCTCTGTTTAATGCATTTGATTATATTATGATATGATCTGGGTTTACATTATAATACTTGTTTCATGCGCGAATGTATTCAATTATATCTGTTAATTGAATGCAACCAAGAATATAAGGTTACGTGAAGATAACTGTAAATGCATGGTAGATTAGGTAACACTTAAGATAACTTGGGAACTTATAATGTAAGATAGCCACAAAGGCGCGTAAGTGTCTGGACCTTGGGTTAGAGATGCGTGAAGATCAGTTGGGTATCTTCGCAAAGGTACTAAAGGATGGAAGAGAAGGAACATTGATAAGCCCTAAAAGCTTGTTGATTTGCACGAAGCAAGGATCAGGAAGTATAGATCGACATCACAATCATCTCAAGGTGCGGAAACTTGGTTCCTGCATCCCCCCATACTACTTCGGGTGAGACTTCGGTTCGCGCTCTATGGGCTGATGTTGAAAGATCCGGTAGTGTAGGGATTTGCTTGGCTAACTAACGCTAAACCTAAGTTAGGGCCCATCAAGCCAACAAAACCTACTTGATAATTTCCTTCCTTTTCTTTCCTTCCCTTCTCTTGTCCTTCCTTTTTCCTGCCTACTTTCTTTCTCCTCTTTGAGGTAATTTCTAAAAATGAACTAAAAAAAGGCTACCAATTGATGCTTTGAGGTCTTTTTCTTAATGAGGCCTCTAATTTCTTCAATTTTCCATTATTTTCCCTCATTTTCCTCCTTACATGAAACTTGTGAATTTTCACCTTCCTTTTCTCCTAATTTCCATTGTTTTCATAAATAATGTGGAAAAAATACCTTTTTTCCTTTCCAAATTTCCTTCAGCCATAAACACATCAATTGATGCCTAATAGGATATTTTTCCCAACATTCAAGTTGGAATAAGTGTCCCTTTCCTATGGTCTTATTTTACCTTTATTAACTTTATGACATGAACTTTTAACTTGGGGCTATTACAGGTCCCTCCCCCTTAGGGGAACACTATCCTTGGTGTTAAACCATACCTATACCCAACAAAACCACTAAAAAGAAAATACATACTTAGACCTATGGATACTTAAACCTATCTTATTGTAATATTTACAACAACATCCTTCTCAAAAGTAAAACCGTCATGTAAAACATGACAACATTTCTTAGGAATTTGTACAACCTCAAATTATAGTCACGATTTTCATGTATTTCTCATTTTTTGTTGTTGTAAGTTCCATTGAAAGTATGCAACATGGATACTCCTTGGATGAGGAACAAAACTATGCATCGAACAAGTGTTTCCGCTTGAAATTTGAGTAAACCCATAGAGAGATAAGTTGAAATATGAGTTGAAAACATAGTTTTTTCTTTTTTTCCTCTAAAATTTGATGATGTAACCTAATCTTATTTTATTATTTCCACTATTATTTTATAATTTCCTTAGGAGGCCCATTTTAGACCTCAAAACACCCCTAATGATTATCAACATCTTCTGATATCCTGGATGACCTGATTATCGTTTAAAATGAAACTCCCTCATATAAGATTCTTGAGTTGACTATCATTTGACACATAGATCTTGTCCCTAAATATCACCAAACCATCTTCTTTGAGATGATAGTCCACATCTTGATCACATTGCTATAACCTATACAATGCTATAAACTGTGCATAAGCTCCCTATACCTGTCCTCCTGTTGTCATGCTTGTAAGATCTAATCTTGTAGGTCTGTCCCATATGAGCTCACTGCCGCAACATGGTTCAACTACATTTTCTTGCTGAGACCATATGCAACCCTGTTCTCCTTTCCCTTAATGTATCTAATCTTGAATTCAAATTCACTAAGAGTATCCAACCATCCATATTGCTTGGCATTCAGATTTGGTCGTTCAAACAAATATCTTAACCCACTATGATCTCTCATCAACGCAAACCTCGTACCAAGAAAATAATGTCTTGACATATTCAAGGCATGAATAATAATTGGCAACTCAAGATCATGAGTCACGTAGTTTTTATTTTTCTCATTCAATTTCCTAGACTCATAGAATATCACCTATCCCTCCTACATAAGGACAACACCAAGGCATGCCCCTCAAGAATATATACACACTACAAATTATTTATTTGGATCTGCAATCTTTAACATTGGAGCATTTGTCAAAAACTATTTCAGCATCTCAAAACTGGATGCACACTCCATTGTCCATTCAATCTTCTTACATTTCCTCTCTAATGATGTAATAGGATATTCAATGCATTAGAAGTTCCTGATGAACTTCATGTAGTAACTTGCTAACCCCATGAATGATCTCACTTCCTCCAAATTTCTAGGAGCTTCCCTCCCCATGATAGCCTTTATATTTTCTAGATCTACTAATATGCCATTCTTGGAAACAACATGTCCCAATTAGATTAGTTATGTCTGAAAGAAACTGCACTTGCTAAGCTTGGCATACAACTGATGTTATCTTATCAATATAATCTATAACGCCTCCTCCCACATTTCCCACTTTTATCATCTTGCCCGGGGTAAACATGAGCTAAGGGTCACTATGATATGAATCAACCTCCTAGATGAATTTAATGAAATGGAGTCAACATGACAAGAACCTATTGACTTCCCTTAGGTTCCATAGGACCTTTAGGAGTAACCCAACCCCTGTGACAACTCACTCAGTTTCTAACTTAGAGCCACAGTCACCCCCTTTCCAAGGCCTCTAAGAAACCATTAGTTCCTAGACATTCCCATAGGCCTACATCACTGTGACTGTGGCTTTTTCCTACCAGTGCTATTCTAGGGACTATGAGAATTAAGGGTATTTTCTAGAGTTGCGACTATGCCTCTTCCTAGAAAGCTATGAAACTTCCAAAACTAATAAAAGACATGAAGACAATTCCTGTAAACCAAAACTGGAACAAGGACTTGACCTGACCATCCCCAACTAGGACTGAAATTATGTCAAACATGATGAGCACCAGTATTGCAACAAGAATGTTGCAACTCCTGGGGCTACCAACTTAACTTTATCAACCCAGGGTTCATATAAACTTGGAATTGACAGTGTTGTATACACAAGTAAATGTGATGGGTCCACTCTTTGTCACTACTAAGCTAGCGATAGACCACTAAGGTTTTTCAAACCATACTTCTATTGATTCAGAATAAGATTGATTATCAATGAGGAAAAAAGGAAATCGACACCAAAATAAATCTTGTATAATACAATAAGGAAAAAGACTCGAATCAATGCTTAAACACACCATTCATCTAATCTAACTGCTAAGAGGCTTTGCTTCAAGAGAATAATAAATGATCATATGTGCAATCCTACTGTCATAGGCATGCAATTTGAAACATCAAACATTCTACTTATGTGCATGTAAATGAACAAAATAACTCTTTTTCCCTTTTTCTCCTTTTTGTGTGAAAGTGTGAAAGATAACTTATTTTCATGATGTGGAAGGTGGATTAGGGATGATCGTGGATGGTTAGATGGTTTGGGAGGCAAGTAGGGCTCCTTTTCTAGCTTCCTAGGTGTTTTTTCCACAATTCGGCCTCAAAACAAGCCACTACAGGTCAACTTACAAGATGTCCTAATGCGTCCTACAAGATTTCCTAATGCTCCTACAAGATCCCTTGTATTCCTACAGGATACAACAGAGATCAAGAGAAGGGATTTGGAAGGTGATGTAAGGCTTAGGGAAGGTGTACAGTGGATGAAATGAGGCAAGAAAGTGCCTAGGACTCCTTCAGAGCTCAAAACCAGAGTTGTGAGATGGTTGGATTTGCTCAACAAGCTTGGAGAAGCATTCTTGTGGAATGATGAATTTGGTGAGGAATTTAGTGAAAGAAAGTGATAACCATGGATCACTGAGGTTAGGATGGGGTTTCTAATCATAAAATATCATTGTACTATTGAAACTAACACATTGCATCAATCATTGACATTTATCCATAAATCATGTAAACAAGAAGTATTTCAATCAACTAAGGAAAAAAAAATCATGAGATAGATGCCTATTTAATGAATGGGAAAACTTGCAGAATAATATGAAACCTTAATGAAATCTATTGTAATACTGGAGATGGCATAAATGACAATTAAATTCTATTCTTGAAAACTAGTAAAATGCTAACCTAAGTAACAAAAAACCCTAAATTCCATGAGAAATCATAATTCTTTCTTTTTGGGGCTGCATAGGAGTTCTTTCCTCAAACCATTGTCCCTAAAGGGAGGAGTGAGGAAAAATATGCCTACTAACAACTTTTTGTTATTCCTTTATATTCCCAAGCTAATGTTGAAGCAATGGACAAATGGAAGCAAATTAATCAAATCCACAACTACTTGTAATGAAATAATGCTAAAGACAATTCAACCATTAATCTATGAAATCAACTAAGAATACAAATACAAGAAGAGGAGCCTATGCTGCTAGGGTTGGACCCTAACCCAATACATTCAACCATTTGAGTCAACTCAGTGTTGGATCAAGCAAATGCTCATTCTTATTATCAAATCAGAAAATTACATAACAATGTCTTCCATAAGTCTTGAACTCAAAATGCCTAGTATTTTTACATAAAAAAATTCAAATATTAATGACAGTCTAGGTGTCCTTCTTTATAAAACTAAAGTCTTCAATGACTTCCTTAAATCTAGCCAGGCTTGGCTCCCAAACTCAAGATGAACTGGCTCTTTAACTGTCATTGGCTCGACTGCCTTTCGATCTTCATGACTTGGTTGCTTGTAACTCCGAGTGTGACTTGATGGAGGAATATTCAAATGAGTGAGGAGTAAATGAGGAGGATCTATCCCCTACAATCTCCTTGTCTCATTCCAATTTCAACCCTTAATTAGCCAAAATTTCCATGAATTGCTCTCAATAACCTGCAAAAAATGCACATTAGTCCATTAGGCATAATATCTCACTTTGACTCATATCATTAAGAAAAATATAATAAAAATATGTAAGAAATTATGAGAAGAGTTGATTTGAATAAGCTAGGAGGTGTATTAAGGTCCATATAATTACCTAATGATGAGGATCATCAAAAACTTGGTGGATATAAAACCTACATGTCATGAATGCAAGTCTTAACATGAGGGACAAAAAACTCATCTGAGTTTTAACAAGAAGGGTACCTACCTTCTCACATTAGGATTATTAACATAAATTAGGTCGTGCATTCATTATTTATTCAGTTACGAGTGAAAACATGAAGATGGCCATGACTAATATCTATTATCAAATCATGCTTATAATCAACATATAACCAGATAAATAACAATAAGAGAACAACCATTAAAGCCACATAATAACCAATACATTTCCTTACCAAAATCAAGAGAAACCTAGATTTGTTAAACGTAGGAAAATACTGACCAGTTTTGGTACTTCCACATTCGACCTAACCATAGAGTGACTGAGCCAAATATCTCTTCAGCCAATCAGCCCTATACCATATTCCAAGCATGAATGTGGGATCTCATGGGATAAACCAATCCAGAGATAGGAAAGGGAATCCATAGGTTAAACTAGTTCCACCCTTTCCATACCGTGATCACACCTAAACTGATGTTGAGACCACCTCATGCTAGATTCTAAAACCATCTAGCAATCCAAAGCTCAAGATCGATAAATAATCCCATCACACCATGCCTACCTAGAAATGAAAAGTCTAGGCTAAATCCACCATCGAAACCCCGCAAAATCCATGCCAATGACAATAAAAGAATCAAATACCAAGATGCACATACCATGCATGTCAAAACCAGCTAGGAAATCATACTTTCAACCTTTTACCTACAAGTATTCCCATTGATGCTTCTTGATCCTTTCCTTCCTTTGCTTCTCCTTATCCTTCTTTTCTTTTCCTTTCCTTTCCATGTTTTTCCTTTCCATTACTTTCTTTCTTTCTCCTCTTGGTGCTTTGTCCTCTTTTATACAATTCTAGCACTAAACTAATAATGGACAGAAAAAGTTTTCCCATTGATGCTCTGAGGTATTTTTATTGATGATGCCTCTAATTTCTTCAATTTTCCATTATTTTCTTCCATTTTCTTCCTCACATGCAACTTGTGACTTTTCACCTTCCTTTTCTCCTCATTTCCATTAATTTCATAAATAATGTACAAAAAATAATTTTTTTCCTTTTGAAAGCCTTATCCATTTCCTTTTCAAATTTCCTTTAGCCATAAAACACAAGTGACACCCACTAGGATATGTTTCCCAACAATTAGCTTGGAATAATTGTCCCTTGCCCATGGTCTTATTTTACCTTCATTAACTTTTATTAAATGAAATTTTAACCCTGGGGCTATTACAAACCCCTCCCCTTTAGTGTAACACCTTCCTCGGTGTTAAACCACACCTAGAACCAACAAAACCACTGAAAATAAAAAACATACTACTCATGGAGCTTTATAACCCGACTCATTGCAATATTTACAATAAGAACTTGCTCAAAAGTAAAACGATCATGTAAAACATGACAACATGACAACCATATTGCTTATTGGAGCTTTATAACTTAGTTCATTGCACTATTTACAATAGAAACCATACATATATATGTACAAATACAAAAACTAATTTTCCTTCACTAACAAATAATGAAGGATACATAGTGCACATATGACCTACCATCTTGCATGTAGCTTAATTAGGCTCAAGGTGCTTCCACTGCACTTTAACCTGCTTGATTGCTCTATTATGGAGCATGAGATGCTTCTTCTGAAATATGCATTGGGGTTACAAATGGAATTCTCCTTCTTGCTCCACCTATAATACATGCTAATCAATAACATGATCAACATCCTTTACATATCTTTTAAGAAACGAAACACAAAAGACACCATGGACGTTCACTATCGGAGGCAGTGCAAGTCTATAGGCCACTGGTCCAATCCTATCAAGATCTCAAAAGGCCTACAATGCCATGGTTCTAACCTGTCACATGATCCATTACTCAAGGAGATCTTCTTGGGTTTAATGCGCAAATACACGTGCTCCCCAAAATGAAACTCCTTAAATTCCCTATGCTGGTTTGCATAAAATTTCTACCTATCCTATTTTGTCTTTAGATTCTTCTTTATAACCTGCAATTACTATTCCATGTCTACTAATATGTCCGGTCCAATAAATATCCTATTCAATGAATCACTCCAGCTGATGGGAGGGTTATCTCTGCCCATAGAGTGCATCAAACATACCCATTCGCAGTTGCTCCTAATTACTATTGTTGTGTTAGGGTCCTATAATTTATAGGATCATTTAATGCTTATCTATTGGTATTCATATTATGAGTGGTTGTAAATAATATTTTATTCTACAAATTATTTCCAAAGAAAAAAAAATAGAAAAAACAAGAATAAAAAGAAAAGAAAGGAAAATAAATAAAATAAAAGGGGATATAAAAAAAATAGATATATATGCAAAAGAAAAAAAATGATGAAAAAAATCCCCTTATAAAATAAAAAAATAAGCGTTTCTAGTGTTGGCTTAAAGGGGCCTGTCCCAGTTTTAGAGTTCTTCGCATCAATGAACAAAACCCTAACTGTTGGCCCTTTCAGCAACAACTTACAAAGCGTAGGCTGCAGTCTCACCCAAAGCAGTATTGGGGGATGCTAGAACCAGGTTTCTACATCCAAAGGCTGTGTGATGTATATTCTAAAGCCCTTGTAGCTTAGATTTTCTTTCGTGTAGATTTGTATCTTCCTATGGTCCACTACTACAATTCTATCAAATGGCTCCTAAACCTTCACAAAGGTCTACAATTAGGCTTCTCAGACCTAAAAGAAGAAGACTGACAACATTCTATGATAAATAATAACCCTAGATCTTCTTTCATTTAGATTTACTCGATTTGAATAGTTATCATAATAGATTTTGTTACTACCTTCATGAAAATAGTTAATTACGCATTCCATGCACAAATATCAAATATTTGACAGGTTCGCATAGAGAATACTCTTTACTTCACAAAAAATAGATCATTAAGCAACAATTTATAAAATTAAACAAAAGTAAGAACAAGGCAGATATGCAAAAGATTCGGTCCAAAACAATGTTTATTAGATTCAATATTCAATTTAGAGACTCTTCTACCCTCCACACCTAGCTTCAGTGGCCTGCGCACTCAACTGCAAACTTGCCAAGGTCTTCTCACACTCAACTGCAAGAGCCTTCCCCTTTCACCTAAGTCCAAGAAAACATAGCTTTCCTACCTTAGCACTTTACCTGACACTTGTTCTTCACCAAAAGTTATTATTCTATACTCGCTACAACTCAAATATTTATAGCATTTCTATTACAATACCATGGCCCGCATCCAATGGTGAGTCTCAAAACCATCCTATCACTTACCCATACAAGAAGGTAAATCCCCTTTGACTCCTAATTAGTTGTGCACTCTGCTTCCTCATTTCACGAAGACTTTACATTCTTTACAAAATTCTACTAAAAAATTGATTAAACTAAGCCAAAATTGACCCGAGGGACCTATCCCAACATGCCCTGAACACAAATATGGTGACTTTCCCTTGAGTCACTTAGTTGGTTTCCATGCTTTGTGGTAGAGCTAATTGAACTGTTGCTTCAATGCATTCAACTCCCCGGTACCTTGTACTATAGCCTTCTTCACCTTTTCGATCAAATTTTCTGTAGTTGGGCCCTTTACTACTAGTTGCATGGTCCTATGAGTTTGCTATAGAGCTTTTAGTTTCTCCTTAAAGGTCTAAGAAACCTGGCTGGCCTCTTCTGTCCAAGGTTAAAGTTGAGCATTTAACACTGATTATTCTTACTGCAATTCATGTACTTAAGCCTATATCATCTTCCCTTCGTGTAGGCACGTGAAGCACTGGACTAGTGCTAATGTGCACATAGTCACATTGATCTCATCATATTTTTGTGTGACCTCTCTGATTTCTATACTCAACCACTGTAGCTTTTAGTTCTCCTGCAAAGTGTCCCAAAATTCCATGGCATGGTTACAAAGAAAATCACATCCTTTAACTACAATCTCCAGAGTATTCATATGTTGCTTAATGGATGTATCGCGCTTCCTTGGATAATTTAGGGCTCTAGTTCTCTTGAGCCGCAAACGCATGTAGATTTTGGTCAATCCACTTCTCAATCTCTTTCTTTGTAGGAAACCATTTATCACACGTCTCTTAGGTAGATCCTAGTCCCAACAACGAAACCACTTATTGGCTTAAGGTGTCCTGACCCAAGTTCATAGTTGTTTGCATCAACCAACAAAACCCTAACTGCTGGCCTTTCCAGCAATAACTTGCATAGCCCAGGCTGCAGTCTCACCCGAAGCAGTATTGGGGGATGCTAGAACCAAGTTTCTACGTCCAAAGGCTGTGTGATGTGTATTCCAAAGCCCTTGTAGCTTAGATCTACTTTCATGCAGATTTGTATCTTCCTATGGTCCACGACTGCAATTCTATCAAATGGCTCCCAAACCTTCGTGAAGGTCTACGATCAGGCTTTTCAAACCTAAAATAAGAAGACTCACGACTTTCTATGAATAAATAATAACCCTAGATTTTCTTTCGCGTAGATCTACTTGATTCGAACAATTATCATAATAGATATAGTTACTACATTCGCGAAAATAGTTAATTACTCATTTCATGCATAGATATTAGAGAGTTGACAAGTTCACACAGAGAATATTGTTTACTTCACAGAAAATAGATCATTAAGAAACAATGCATAAAATTAAATGAAATTAAGAACAAGGCACATATGTAAAAGATTCGGTCCAAAACAGTCTTTATTAGATTCAACATTCAATTTAAAGACACTTCTACCCTCCACACCGAGCTGTAGGGGCCCACGCACTCAGCTGTGAACTTGCCAAGGTCATTGCGCACTCAGTTGCAGGAGCCTTCCCCTTTCACCTAAGTCCAAGGAAAAATAGATTTCCTACCTTAACACTTTCCATTACACTTGTTCTTCACCAAAAGTTATTATTCTATACTTGCTACAACTCAAATATTTATAGCTTTTCTATTACAATACCATGGCCCGTGGCCTATGGGTGAGTCTCAAAACCATCCTATTACTTACCCATCCAAGGGGATAAATTCCCTTTAACTCCTACTTAGTTGTGCAATCCGCTTCTTGATTTCATGAAGAATTTACATTCTTTACAAAATTCTACTCAAATATTGATTAAACTAACCAAAATTGACCCTAGGGACCCTATTCCAATAAGATGCGAAGACAAATATGGTGACTTTCCCTCGAGTCATTTAGATGGTTTCTCTACTTTGTCGCAGAGCTCATTGAATTGTTGCTCCAATGCATTCAGCTCCGCAGTACCTTGTATTATAGCCTTCTTCACCTCTTTGACCAAATTTTCTATAGTTGGGCCCTCTACTGCAAGCTGCATGGTCCTATGAGTCTTCTATAGAGCTTTCAGTTTCTCCTGAAAGGTCTAAGAAATATGGCTATTCTCTTCCATCCGAGGTTGAAGTTGAGCCTTTAACACTAATTATTTTTACTCCAATTCCTGTACTTGTGCCTATATCAGCTTCCCTTCCTATAGGCACGCGAAGCTGCTGGACTAGTGTCAATCTGTGCATAGTCACCCTGATCTCATCATATTTTTGTTGGGCCTCTCTGATTTCTGTACTCAACCTCTGCAAGTGTTAGTCCTCCTGCAAAGTGTCCCAAAATTCCATGGCATGGTTACAAAGAAAATAACATCCTTTAACATTAATCTCAAGAGTATTCATATGCTGCTTAATAGATGTATCATGGTACTCCTTGGATAATTTAGGGCTCCATTCTCTTGAGCTACAAATGTGTGTAATTTTTTGTCAATCCTCTTCTCAATCTTTTTCATTGTAGGAAACAATTTATCACACATCTCTTAGATAGATCTCAGTACGAGCAATGAAACCATTTGTTGGCTTAAGGGGGCCTGACCTAGGTTCATAGTTATTCGCCAACCAACAAACCCTAACTACTGGCCCTTTTTTAGAAAAAACCTACATATAGCATGCTATAGTCTCACCCGAAGTAGTATTGGGGGATGCTAGAACTAGGTTTCTACATCTAGAGACCATGTGATGTGTATTCCAAAGCCATCGTAGCTCAGATCTCCCTTCATGTAGATTTGTATCTTCCTATGGTCCACTATTGCAATTCTATCAAATAGCTCCCAAACCTTCACGAAGGTCTACAATCAAGATTTTTTTGGCTTATTGGGGCTTGACCTAGGTTCAGAAGTTTTTTTAGCCAAACAAATCCCGCACTACTGGCCCTTTCGACAACAATCCACGAAGTGCAAACTGAGGTCTCACCCGAGGTAGTATGGGAGGGTGCTGGAACTAGGTTTCCGCACCCTAGGGATGTCTTGATGAAGTTTGGGAAGTTCGCAAACTGATATTGCATGATTGCACTACTACATGCAGATGTATGACCTTCACATGGCTCTGTATAGAGCGTGAAGAGGGGTTGTCTAGGTCTTTTATCCTTATTGTGTTATTATTATAGATCTAACTTAATTCAATAGTCTTTATCAATAATTCAATATTCATAACAAGTGCGCACAAACATAAACCTTAAAGAGATGCATAAAACCACAACACAAGAATAAACACACAGATCAATGAGCAGATGCACAATATTTCAAAAACACTTATCTTTTATTAATCTTATTCTCTATTACAATCCCAACTCCACCTGCACACCCAGCTGCAAGGGTCCGTGCACATAGCTATGGACTCTACCAGGCCTCTGTGCACATAGCTACAGAGCCTACTCTTAGTACTACCAACCACGACTCAGACTTACAAACTCAGAGTGGATATCACTTTCAAAAACCCACACACTTAAGTTAAAAACAAAAGCTACCTTCTACATTTAGAGCCTCTCTCTATTTATATATTCCCATGGTCTGCAGACCATGGGTAGGCCGACACATTCTATATTAAATTACTATATTTTAGGGCGGACTATCCTGGACTCTCGTGCTCTGCACACGCATTTTGCGGGGCCTTACATTACATTGACCCAAAACTCAGCTTTAAGCCCCAAAGAACTGCTATTGGGGGATTTGTTGCCCAACAGGCCCCCAACACAATCATCGTGACTCATCCCAAGTCACTCGACTAATGTGGCGAGTCGTGATGCCAAGGCTTCGCGGTCCGCCCTCCCTGTGAGTGACGTACTACAATCTGTTGCTCCATCATTTCCTCTTGTAACACTTCTTCAAGCTCCTACTCCATTGCCCCTACTAATTCACTTAACTGATGATGCTCATTCTACTCTACTAGGTTAACAAAAAGTGACCACTCATAGGATTTTAGCTCTAACTGAGATGTCAAATGTGTGAACTTTTTGTGCAAGAGCAACAATCTTGTGATCTCTGGTTCAGTATACTCAATGTCTGCTAAAGCTTGTGTTGCATTTTCTCAAGAGAGTTGTTTCTGTCCATGAGGTCCCAATCTTCAAGTTTCATCGTGGGCATGTGGCCTAGAGACAAACATTTAAATGGAATTCCATCTTCTGTGTTAAGATTCACCATCTATCCCTTATCTTTCATAGATCTCTTACTAGAACATGGGTTTCGCAGCAACATTCAGACCGGTCCTGCTACCTGTCTGGGAGTTTCTGGTACATCTCCCACCATTGGTGTTGGGCTTGGTTTAGCGTCCTTGGCTGTCGACATTACATTGTCCCAAAGGTCCTACGTCTCTTTTGGTAATGTTGTAAACACCGAGCTTACTCTCAAAGCATCGAAGTTTGGTGGGTCCATACCTATTGGATAACACAATAAATTAATTCTTAAGATGCCACAGTTTATTTAGTGGATGACCAAATGTGATTTATAGGCCTATTGAAATTCAAATTCGACTGTTTCCCCCTTATTCTGGTCATTAATGCGAGATTTACGATAGATCGTTCCGAATCTGGCTCTTAATTTGTATCTTAATTTCCTGCCGCTCGCTCCTTTTCACCTTAAATTGGACATCTTGTCATGAACAGTGATACCAAAAATCACTTCCTTATCTATCTGTGCATCAGCACAGTCCCATCTGCGTGACCATGACCCTTATGACACACCGCCCCTGCGCACACCCCTATTGTCGCACAACTCCCTAACAGATTGTTTTATAGTTCCACACTCTCTTTCAACTATCTGGAGTGGTGAGACTATGCTTCAGTCAGTTAGTCAGATAGTCAGCCCACCCGGGTAGGGCTTAAGGCAACAACCACTTACTCTTCCTAGGAAGGGCTCTCCATTAAGTTTGACTAGCTGGACCATGCCTCCATATGTGACCTCCTTTACCACATATGGTCCCAACCAATGTATTATGAATTTTCCATTAATTTTTTCAAACTTGTTGTCATACAACAACACTAAATCATTTACCTTGAATGTGCGCAACTTGATATGGTGACCGTACCAAGCTTTCTCACATTGTTTATGTACCTGATGATGGAATCTCGCAAGAAACCGTTCTTCCTCAAGTTCTTCCAATTGCACGAGCCTCTCTTCCAAAGCTTCATGGTCTATCATGCCTATCATCACTGTGATCCGTAGATTGGGTACAATGTATTTCATTGGCATGATTGCTTCCATGCCATAGACTAACCTGAAAGGTGTCTAACCCATCAATGTCTTGCACATGGTTCGGTATGCCCATAATATGGCAGGTATGCGCAAGTCCCTCTCGTTTCACTGGGGGTTACATACTTTCGTCAACGCAGTCTCCAGAATCTTGTTGAATTCTTCTACTATCCCATTAGCTTGTGGATGGTATGACGTACGTTGTTGATGATGCACCTTGAAATCATTGGTGAGTGCACTGCTAGTTTCATGTAGGAAGTGCATTCCACAGTCACTCATTAGAATTTTTGAGTATCCAAACCATTTCAACACGTTGTCGAACAAAAATTTCACAGTCGTGGTAGCCGTCCAGTTCTTAACCTGCTGTGCTTCCTCCCATTGAGTTAGGTACTCTCTCTTGGTGATGATGTGGCGTGCACCCATCTTCCCCTAAGGTTTGACCAACCCCACAAAGTCTATTACCCATTTTTGGAATGGTTGTAGCGTCATCTATGGATTGAGTGGCATCTCATCCCTTCACGATGGTTTCCCAATCCGTTGACATATGTCACCGGCCTGACAGTATGGTTTCAAATCTTGATGTATAGTTGGCCACCATAGTTAGGCATGAAGAATCTTCTCTGTTGTTGCTCATCTTGCAAAGTGTCCTCCTGCATCCCCCCCATGTGCTTCTGTGAGGATCTGTCCTTGTTCAAATTCAGGTACATATCTTCATAATATCTTGTCATTTCCCATTTTGTAAAGGTGCCCTGCGATGATAGAAAAATCCGTCACGCGTACCACCAATTCTTTCTTCTGTTGGATTGAATATCCCTACGGAGTGGTCCCTGTGGTTAAGAAATGGATTATGTATTCGAAGTGGCCATTCGTGACACGCACTACATAGAGTTGTGCATTAGGTAGTCATTCCTCCAAATTTGTTGGCTCCTCGCCGTTTTCAATTCATGATAGGTGATTCGGTCCTACATTTAAGCATCTCGGCTTTACAATGACCTTGAAGTCAGACTCTTGAAATAGTAACAGCCATCTACATATGTGCCCCCCCAACACAGGCTTGTTCACCAAGTATTTCAACGCGGAATGATCGGTATACATCTTAAAGTGCCCACCAAGTAGATAGTGGCGTTATTTCTGGAGCGCGTATACCATCGCCAATCCTTCACGCTCAGTAGTAGAATAGTTCTTTTTGGCTTTTGATAGCCACCAACTTGCGAATGTAATTGGGTGATTGATGCCTTCCACACCTTCCTGCATGAGTACAATGCCTAGCGAGATACACGACGCATCAACATGTACCTGAAATTCGATGTCCCATTTTGGAAAGACCAAAATGGTAGTAGATGTCATTTTTTCCTTAAGAACCTCAAAAATTTTATTACAATCATCATTCCAACAATATGTATCATCCTTTTTCAACAATCATTCCATTGGCACTGTGATTTGTGCATAGATCTTAGTAAACTTTCAATAGTAACCAGTGTGCCCCAATGTGGCGCGTAGTTGTTTGACACTTCACGGTGCTTCCAGATTAAGAATAACAACAATGTTCACAGGATCCACCACCAGGCCTTGTTTGCAAACCACATGGCCGAGCAAATTTCAAAAGGGGATGAGGAAGGTGTACTTCTTAAGATTCAGTGCAATCTGGTGTCTTTGGCAAGTATCCGACATCAACCATAAGCTCGCTATATGGTTTTTAACGAACCCAAATACAGTCCAATCATCGAAATAAACCTCCAAAAACTTGGGGATGAATTCCTTAAATGCGGCCACCATTACTTAGGGCGAAATTATTGTTGGTGCATTCTTCAGTCCAAAAGGCATAATAGTGTACTGAAAACATCCCCATTCAATTGTGAAGGTTGTCTTGCTCCTATCTTCCGCCACGATCTTGAATTGATGGTACCCGAGAAACCATCCATGAATGAGTAAGATTCCTGTCTGCCAACATTTTCCATCAATTCATCTGTAAACGACATTAGGAATGGATCATGAAAACATGCATCATTGAGATTTCTAAGGTCCACACAGATTTGAATTTTTCCCTTCTGTTTTTTCTCTTGCACTACGATAGGACTCACCTAGTCAGATTCTTCCACTGGTTCAATTATTCCTGTTGCAAGAATTTTGTCCAGCTCTTCGCAGACCTTTTCTTTATATTTCAGATTCAACTAGTAAGGTTGCTGCTTAACTAGCCTCGCATCTGGTTTCAGAGTAATCTTCATCATCCTTGAGTCGCCAATGAACCCCTTTAAATCCGTGATTTTGGTTGGGAACAAATCATGGTATTCTTGGAGTAACTTGGCGACCTTATCAACCATAGCATCATCGCAATAGTCACCAATCATCGTGTACTTCGGCTTCACATTAGTACCAATGTTTACCTACTTTGTTTTCAACGACACAGTGATGTCGGGGTCCTCAATTGATGATCCTCGAACTTCACAGCTCCCTTCAGTTTCTGGAATATTAATGTTTTGGGGGTCGTCATCATCCTCCTCTACCTGTACGTTATAACATTCTAGGGCATGGCTTAATTGGGTTGACCATACTAGTTGAACTACTTCCTGTGGTTCTTGTGGTATTTTGAAGATGGCAGCTTTCATGGCTTGCAGCACGTCATCAACAGTATCTGACCATGGTTCTTCAAAGGTGAATGTTAACAAAAATCCCTCGCACAAGACATCCCATTCGCCTGTACCATGTTGAAGTTTTGTCTCAGTATACCAGCTCCTCAGTATGACATCTAGGGTATGGTAGAATAAGTGTACCCATTCAGGCTGAGGTTCTTCTCCATAGGCCTTGGTCCATTTTGAGAGGTGCGTGCATGGGTCATCATGTCCATCATATTTATTTTCTATTCGTAGTTCCAGTTCCCCAAACCGTAGTTGCATCATCCTCCTGCAATCGCACTAGTTTTCAAAATTTCCTTGATGTGTTCCCCACCAATGCACAGGTGTCGCACATAGTGCTCACTTCAACGTATCAAATCACTAGTACTCCGGTACTGCGCTCTCAAACTTTCCCAAGAATTCATCCAATGTTGTCAATCCATCATATGTCAGTAGATCTCGGGCCTGGGCTATTACGCAACACAGTGATTTAGTCATCATGTTGCAATTCAGCATTGTCACTTTGTTCAATCAATTTTTCCAACGTTCAACTTCTTCGTTTGAATCTGAGGTGTATGACCTCGCGTGCTCCCATGTGATTCTTCCATCTGCAGTCGGGTTCACGCACTCCTGATCTCACGTAGTTATCTTGTAGATACAATCTAGCTCATCGTCGCTTCCATCGTCACGCACGGGTTTAGTGTAGTGTCCTCCTGCGGCTAAGTCTAGCAGAATTACTACTCATAGAGACTTTTTTACAAATATCATCTTTTGCTTCTTCAGGTTGATGACTCCATTCATATCCGTGGCTTAGACTATTCCTAGCAACGCGGGATAAGGATTGTTGTCATCAACAATCTCTGTTACTTCAAAGGTCGTTTGTGTTCTCATGCCTTCGATATCCACTGTTACTCCTTGTAATCTCTCCATGGGCAAGATCCTTTGTTGGTTTGCCATCCATAATTGAATAGGGGACCATCGTAACACGGGCCTGCCCATACATTCCCATGTCTGCTTTGGTAACACATTCACATCCGAACCTAGGTCCAGGATCACCTCATCCATTTCACATTCTCCAATCTGCGCCGTTAATCTCATTTCCCTTCTGGTGTGCAATGCATGCTTTCCCATTTTCTGAACTACATGTGGTTCACCTGCCCCTACACACCTAGTGATCGGTTCTTGTAGTCCCTTAACTACCTTATCATCACAAAGCAGCTTCATGCATGTCCCTAAAAAGGTATCAAGCATAGAAGGATCCATTCTTGGCTCTAGTTGATCCTTACTACTTGAAGTAGAGGCATCTGTGAAGCTCTTCTTAGCTTCCATAAATGTCTCCCTTGCGTTTTCCAAGTCAAACTCAGGTTCCTTTGTAGGAGCCTTGTGAACCCGTGTATCTTCCTCAGGCTACTTCCCCTTATCTTCCCCTGTGGTTGCACCACTTCTGAGCACCATGTTCATGTTGGGGTCTTCTTTGTTAGGATATTCCGACACATAGGAATAGTTAAGTTCAACTTGGTCTAGTATAGAGTTAGGTTAGCGTTAGGTGTAAAGTGTGTTTCTTTACCGTTGTACATTTTGTAACTTACAATCCGACGGTCACGATATGTAGTGATCCGACGGTTCATTTCTCTCCTCGGTATTACCGACACTTGATCCGTGGCTTGACACCCGATTGGTCCATGAATTCTATTTAAAGCGCATGGAGGGTCATTTGTAGGTTAACCGTGCATGAGAGAAGCTTATGTAAATTTTCATTCTTTTATTAATAAATGGCCTGTAGTAGCCACGTTGGCGCAGGCCGTGGACTGTTTCCCTCTCTGAGGGTTTTAACCACGTCAAAATACTGGTGTATTGATCTGTGATCTGTTTGTGAGCGGTGTCCTTCTGGTGTTCTGTTTGAGGAACTTACCCTGTAAATTCCTACATGGTATCAGAGCTATTTGAGGGCCGCGTCCGTTGGTGATCCAAATCTGAAGCCGGTAGAACTGCATGCGGCTGTCGTTTCCTAGATCTACTGTTTCTGACTGCTTTCGGGCCGAGAGGACTACTCTTTTGTGTTCGGAGCATCTGTTCCAGTGAGGAACCCCTTTCGTTTCACGCGAAAAGGTTTCCGGTAGCCCTATCTGCGTCATTTTTAAGATCTGGAGGTATACAGTCTTTATTTTGCAGTTTACTGTTATTTTCTCTCTGCTTATTTCGGTTTCGGTTTATTTAGTTTTTTTTTTAACCGGATCTATACCTTTCATTTCTGCGTATGCTCTTTACCCTGCGACTCTGTGCGATCTGAGCAAATCAGAAACAGAAAGGAAGGATTTTTTTTCTCATGCGTATGCTCTTTTCCCTGCAC
>APFE031003069.1:0-28755 GCA_000404065.3 Pinus taeda | reverse complement strand
AATCTAAGACTTTGATTTGTGTGGACTACCAAGAATATTTTATGGAAGTTAAATCCATAAAATTATGGAACCCCAAATTCCAAAATAAACATGCCTATATTGAATTAAAATTTTGGAAATCGTATTCCCAAATAAACATGCCTATTTCCATAATTAATTCTTTGTAAAATTAATAATATAATCTAATAATTTAAAATAAAGTTATATTTTAGTTAATTTTTATGACTTCTTTTAGTTTAAATTTCTCAATTCATACATATGGCATTAAACTAGTCAATGTTCTATCAATAAAACTTATAAATTATCCCCTAGCACATGGGTTGGTAAATTTTACCTATTGAACCTCCGGTTATGACAAAATATCCACTTTGAACTTCCCATTTTTGTTATCTTTACATGTTATCATATAATCATAAAGTCTATTTACCCCTACTTAGTATTTTGAAAGGTTCTAGTGGGATCAAATTTACTAAAATATGAGATGTATCATGAGATAAGTGTTTTGATGTCTATTATTGTTTATCCATCATTTAATTGCACTCTCCAGCCTATTATGAAATAAATGTTGTAAGGTTATGTTATGTTATGTGAACATTTTGACAGTGAGATTACATAATAATAAAATAAATTAAATAAAAATACAATTAAAAAATATAAATAAATAAAAAATACAAAAAAACTAAAATTAATAATTAAAATTTACATTTACTGGTCAAATAATAAAATAATACAATTAAAATGTATATTTATTAATAAAAAAATTAACCTAAACATTGTTACTTAGTGAAATAAAATAAAGAAATAAAAAATAAATCTACATTAATACAAAAATAATTTTAAACTAAAATAATAAGGTAAACTTGACTTGGTCAAATTATGATAGTTTTTGAACTCCATCTTTATGAGAACCCATGATATTGACTTACAATATTCATGTGGAATATAGCCTATTTAAAGGAGGAAATTAAACTCCAAAATCTACCTAGCACTAAGAGAGAACAAATCTCTTTTTACTCTAAAAGAAGTTTAAATCAAGTTAAGATGGATCTATGCTAATTTATATTGCTACTAGTAGTTATTGATAATTAAATTAAAATTATGTAAACCTTATTAAAGAAAACACTATTAGTGAAAGTAGTTAAGTTTTTCCTAAATCTAATTGGAATTACCAATTGAATCCTCTCATGTAATTAAATGACAAGTTTGTATTCTGTAAATTCAAATGGGACTAATTAAATTACAATTTTCTTTTAATTTAAATGAAATTATATTTAAATATTTAAGAAAAATACTAAATATAATATTATATATATAAACCAAATAAAAAGTTAAAAAAAATAATAAATCACATAAATCCTTTTTTAATCGCCAATAACTTCCTAAATATTTTATTAATTTTATTTATGACAAAGAACTCGCCAAATACTTTATATTTTATAATTTTGATCAAAACATCTAACTACCACAGCGAGTCGTGAGTGTAACCTAAATGCCTCTTACAACAAACAAGGTTTAGGTACCATTCAACTACGTTTAAGTGGGTTATAAGTACATTTTGTCAAAGAAACGTGTTTGTGGACACCACAACGCACGCCTACCAACAACCTTTTCAGTGACCGTGGACAACATTTAAAAAAGATATTGGGAAAGTACACCATAACTAAAACATTTTAACAAAATAAAATTTAAATAAAAAGATATCTTTTTAAAAGTAAATGAATGTAAAATTTTATTTTCCTTTATTTATTAGTACAATTATATTAATGTGGTTAATATCCGCCAAAAATATTATTTTCCAAAAATTTATAGTATTATTTTACAAAACAAATTATGATTACAGGTTATCATTCGGAGTATTTAACATGTTCAAAAGTATTTCACAATAGAAAACTTTACAAGAAACGAAATTGAAAACCTTACAAGTAATGAAAATGAAAATCCATAGAATACTAAAAATACAAAAGTATATCAATTGTACAAATGGCTAACACGTTTCAATTTTTTTTTTTCAGTAGTTCAGTTTGTTTGAGCCAAAGACTTCGATAGTACGATCTGCTATCATGAAATTGCTCTTCCCCATCCCAACTAGCAAACCTAGGACTGACATCAGTGAATTGTCCTATAGATTTGTCATCAATATGACCCTACAAATAGTGATTTTGTTTCAATATGACGATACAAATAGTCATTTTGTTTCAAAGTACTTAAATATTGATTCGTCCCAGTAAACTACAATACATCTCATGATACTACCATACAAAAAATATTAAATGAAATTGTAACATTGTGGTGCTGTGTGTGTATTATATAATTATTGTATCGTGATATGTGTATTCTTTATATTGTACTACATCTATGCATACATGTGGCATCATACACTAGGTGTAGGCGTATGTGTTGTATTTTATATTGGGTGTGGGTGTATGTGTGGTGTTGTACATCAAGAGTAAGTGTATATGTTGTGACATGCATATTCTTTATATTGTACTGTGTATACGTATACTTGTGACATCATACACTAGGTGTATGTATAGGTGTATGTGTTGTATTGTATACTGGGTGTAGGTGTATGCATGGTGTTGTACACCGAGAGTAGGTGTATGTGTTGTGTTGTAAGTTTCTGATCCCCATGAAATATATAATTTTTGCCCACAATGAAATCTTATCTATCTACACTTTTCAATAATTATTTTTTGTTCTTTAATAAATTAAAGATAGGTTCAAACCAAAGAAACTGAAAAACCATTCATATATCTTCCATACTATCTATTGGATTATGTATTAGACGAAGAATATTCCCAAATTATCAAATATTAGCCTTTCATAATTTAAAATTTTGAAATTCCTCAAACCCAATTCTAATGTAGACCATGCCTTCAGCGTAATGATTGATATTATAACATTATCCCAAAAAAACAAAGCAAAATGAATTAAATTATTTAATTTTCAGCAAAAAAATTCGTTTGTTATGTTTGAATAAATAAGTATTGAATTTGGTTCTGTGAAGATTTTTTCTCATCTCGGGTGATTTCATTCTCTTAATTTTACTACTTTAACTCAGAATGAAACAGAGAAGATTAGCATGGCCTCTACATAAGGATGACACACACAAATCGAGAAATGGTCCAAATTTTTGGGTAATTGCAACTTCAAGGTTATTCAACTTTGTTTACATGAACTGCAATATGGTGAGGTAAATCCCTCCCTGTGCTTGTGGTGACATTTTACATCCTGGGAAAGAGGTGTGGGGTCGATACCTTTCCACTGGCTAGTGATGATTTCGAGGGGAGGTTGAATTCTTAGCAAAACTTAGTTGGCCCAGAGGATTCTAAGGTTATGCATACCAATGAGTGGGTTCAATTTTCATATGGATTTTCTTCTCATACTATTGTTTCCCCTTGTGTTGAAGGTACATTGGTTGGTTAGTTGAGATTGCAGTGGATACCTAGAGGACAAGGTTTCTCTGATGCACCATCTCTCTGTGAACAATTGCAAAATATTATGGTGCGTCCTTCTCATGGAAATGCCAGGTCCTTTTATTTTGAGGGTTTGGCAGACATTTCTGATGGGGCCCCATTCATTTCCTCCTCTCAGGATGCTTTTTCTTGGAATGCGGTGAGTAGTGATCCGATATATGGCTTAGAGGCTACTAGTTGTATGTCTTCTACTAGCTTGACTACCACTATTCAACTAGTGTGGACTACATTAAATTAGGTAGGCTCTAAACTTATCTCTCAGCCATTGAATTTTCTTTAATGGTTAGTCTTGCATGTAATTCATATGTTCCATCTCCTGCCATTGTTAGGTTAATGGAGAAGCCCATTTGCATAAACCCTACATTAAGCTCCAAGGTTTGGCCAAAACCTTGCTTTTCTCTTCTCCCTTTTGATTTGAATCCATTAGTTGGGCCTAGGTTTTAGACTCTATTCTTATGTATTTGATCTTCCATTTTCCATAAGAATAATCTAAATGGGTTTCTATGGAGCAAGATCTTGGGTCTCTGGACCCTTATCTCATTTCTTCTCTAAATGTCATGGTTATCCCTACCTTCCCTTCTTCGCATGCCTTTGTATCTCCCCTGTTGCTTCCCTCCCCTCCTTCTATAATGTCACTATCTGAAAAAAAAAAAAAAGGCATCTAAGAAGCACTTAACCCATGTTTGTATCCTTCAAGGGGACTTACTAATCCATATCTCATTAGAGTTTCCAAGGGCCCTTAGAGTACAACTTCCCTCTATCAAGGGTTATTAATAATTCTTATGTATGTGAATGCTACAAGAGTCGAGGGCCCTCCTAAGGTTCACGCCCTCCACAAATTGGTTTCCGTAAGTCATCCATCTGTCATATTTTTCCAGGAAACCATGGTTCCTAATACTAAATCGAGAGATGTTCTATTAAGAATATTCCTTGATTGGTTCATTTGTGTTGTGGACATTGATGGTTTGGAGGCCTTGTTGTTATGTGGAATCCCAGGGATGTCACTCTTAGGCCTTTCTCCTCTCTGGAAAGTATTATTTTGGAAGGTTATTCCAAGGTTTTTGATGGTCAGGTCATTCTTGTTAACTATTATGGCCCTTACCTTGACAAAGAAAATTTCTAGAATCTTCTATCTAACAGTGGTATGCTTTGTGCACATAATCTTATTTTAGCAAGTGACTTAAAATTCACTATATATGTCAATGAAATATGGGGTCAATTGACTCGTATATATATGTTTGCTCAGATTATTTCCTATTTAATCATGGATTGTAATTTAGTTGATCCCTAACACATCTCCATGGGTGCAACTTGGAGAAATGGAAGGGCTAGTTCATATGGGGTGGCTAAGTATTTGGATAGATTCCTCCTTATTGAATCACTGGTTTCCAGTGTGGACAAACATCGATCCAGGATCTACCCTAATGTCATTTTGGACCATTTACCTATATGCCTCCAACTTGAATTCAATGACTCTGGACATAGGATGCCTTTGAAATTCAATCATTCCTTGTTAAAGGAGGAGTCCTTCCATGCATTGGTTTGTGATTGTTGGAAAGGGGGTCGTTTTTCTCCCTTTTTTTTTCTTATGGATATTTGGCATCATAAGATGTCACACTTAAAAGTATATGTTAATTGTTGTGTTAAAAATCACATTTGTAAGAAAAAAATATATCTAGAATGTATTAAGGCTTGCACTAACTCATGTCAATCTTCTCTTATTTCTTGAGGTTTTTTTGAAGCACTTAAAAATGATCTATGTTCTCTAGCTAAGAAGAAGGTTTGTCTTCTTAAAGTTAAGGAGGAAAGGTGGTGCTTAATGAGTAGATCCGTTTATATTTGGGAGGGTGATGGAAACACAAAGTTTTTCACAAATTTTTTCCCATAGGACAAATAAAAATTCCATTTGGGATTTACAAGATGGTGATGGTAACTAGTTTGTTCCCAGGAGGATTTGCGGAATGCATTTAAGGCACACTTCTGTGGGATTTTCAAGGACTTAAGCGATTGCACACTATAGGATCAATTTAGGTCTTACAACATTTCCCCATATTTTTCTATCCTTAGGATTCACCTAGGATTGGGGCTTCTTTCTCCTTAGATGAAATTAAGGGTGTTCTCAAATATTTTGCTAAAGATAATCTTCTAGGCCCTGATGGGTGGACCATGGAGTTTTATTAGCATTTTTTGACCTAAATGGCCAGGACATGTTGAAGTTTGTGGAAGAGGCTCGCATCTTTAGTAATATTTTAGGGGTGATCCATGCCACCTTTCTTTCACTTGTTTCTAAATGCTCAAAGATACCTTCCTTTGATGACTTTCGTCTGATCTCTCTGTGTAACCTAATTTGCAAGGTTATCTATAAATTTTTGTCTAATAAGATCAAAATTGTTCTCTCTTCCACAATTTTACCTGAACAATTTAGGTTTTTTCTAGGAAGACTTATTCACAACACAATTAGGGTGGCTCATGAGGCCATCCATTCCATCAAGACAAAAGATCGAAAGGCTCTTGATGAGTGCCAGTATTGCAGCAAGAATGTTGTAACTCCCGAGTCTACCAACTTTACTTCATCGACTCGGGGTTCATATAAAATTGGAGGTGACAGTGTTGTATACAAAAATAGATGTAATGGTCTACTTTTGTCACTGTTCAACTAGGGCGATAGACCACTAGGGTTTCTCAAACAAGTATTCCATTGACTAGAAGAAGTCTGACTACCAATTAGAGAAGGGAAAGCTATCCTAAATGAAAGAAAAGGAATGTTGCCTATTTTAAGGAATGAAAGACTGAATTGGAAGATGCTTGTAAAGTAACATGAAATCCTCTATCTACTCATTGACACATTTTTCTTGCAAAAGAAACTAGCTTAACCCTATTTATCATATGTGATGATTTAAACTAACAGCGCATGGAATTTGATCTAGGGAGTATTATAAATTCTACATGCATGTGCTAATTAAGAAACAAAAATAGCTCTTTTTCCTTATCTTTTCATTTTATGAATGCAAATGCTAATCTTCACTTGTTGTTTGGCAGGGGAGAAAGGTATGGAGGAGGAGGGTTAGAATGATCTTAATGGTATGCAGGTGAAGTAGAGGCCTAATCCCAACTTCAGTGATGATTTTTCTAAATTTGGGCTCAAAATAGGCTTCTACAGGATTGCTTACAAGAAAACTATAGGATGTCCTAGTTCTCCTATAGAATCCCCTATTTTACTACAGGAAACATGATGAAAGATTAGGAAGTGGTTTAGAAGGTGGAATGAAGTGTGGGAAAGGTAGATAATGGGAGAATAAGGCTTGAAGGTGGTGAACACTATCTAGGGCTCAATCAAGTGCTTCAAGATGGTTGGGTTTGCTAAATGAAAATGGAAAATTTTGCTTGTAAAAAAGACTTTAGATTGAGGTTTTAGTGAACTTTTGTAAAATGGTTGGATAAGGCTTATGTTATCACCTGGTTTGACCTTAGGCTAAAAGAAGGCTATTCCTAGGGTAACCACAAACCAAGCTTAACCTGGTAGCTAGCCCTACCAGGTCGGGAGAGGGCTCTCTCCTTATGAGTCTCAGTCAAGAATGATTGGAGTAGGAACAAGATTTTATGCTAGGTATAGTAGCTCAAAAGGTATGATTGAATTTGTTGGTGTTTTTTGCCAGGTCAGGAGGAGCTGAGCAGTTTGGGTCTGGGAAAATAAATCAAAATTGCAGGGGATTCTATGGGGCAAGGTAGGTATGATCTTCAACACCTTAAGCTTGATGGGGTGACAGGATAGACTAGTGAGGAGCTAAGAAGGGCTTGAGCAAGTCAAGAATCCTTCCTAAACAGAGGAGAAAACATGAAATACTGGTGTTTTCCCAAGGTTGCTTCTATGTGTCCAAAAACTGGTAGAGAGGTAAAATTTTGAGTGTTTTTGGACGTTTTGGTGGACTAAATCTACTCCAAAAATTCTGAAAATTGTTAGGGTGCCTATTCTTGATGCCCTGAATCCAAAAATGTAAACCATTTTTGCATTGGATTCCCCTAGAGAAAGCGCATTGCCAATGACGTTGCGCTTCTGGGCATATTTTCTGTGTTTTAAATTTCCAAAATTTCAAAATGTCAAAATTTCTTCAAAAGCTGCCCAAATTTGGCATGAGACACCACCATCAACTGCTTTGATGGGCTAGGGAGGCTTCAACCAACATATTCAATCTATCTTGCTCCTTTTTGCTTTCCAAAGCTCTCCTTAGCCCAGCCTTTAACTCTCTAATCCTCATGTTATAAATTTTGTTACGAGCCATGTAATGTAATGCCATGTGTCGGAGCATTTTCTTTTCCATGTTGGCCTTGTCAATGAGCCCTTGAAGATGTAGGTTGACTCTTTCAAGCCAAGTTTCCCTATCTTGTTCAATTTGTTGCTCAATGGGAGTCAAAGTGACATGAGCCTCTTTGTCACTTTGCCTCTTTATCTTCAGTATCTCAAGTTCCATGAGGACCTATTTATCACTTAGTTGTTTATTTTCTTGTTCCAGGTAAGTGATGACAAACTTAGCTCTCTCTAAGTTGTCCATCAACCTTTGAATGTGTCCATCCTTTTCCATCATAAGCATGTTTTGGGCTGTAGTTTCGTCTTGGTTTTCTAAATCAATAATGTCCACTCCATGATGGGTATAGTGCTGCTCTGACTCGTCATTCTCAATCAAGTCAAAATCTCTTTCCTCCTCATCACCAATGTTCTCCTCCTGCAGTTTTTCCTTGACTTTGCTCAGCTGCTCAGCCTTGTACCTATTTGGTTGATGTAGAAGGCAAATCCCCTTCCACACCTCATGGAGATAACAATTGCCTATGGACTGATGAAGAAGGCAAGGTCCCTTCCACATCCCATGGAGTAAAAACTTGCCTAACAGCTGCAAAAAGTCTCCTTGTGCCTCTCTGATATGTCAAGTACACTGGAACCTCAACAATTTTGGTTTCCTTGACCTCTTTCCTTGTTTCCCCATGGCTGGAAGGCCCACCTTTTTCTTGATGCACTGGTGAAGGGATCTGTGGACCTCTGAATATCTCATGAGCAACGAAAGTCTCCCAAGGAATGTTAAGAAGACTGAGATGGTGAAGAACAATGATTTTGATCAAAGAGTAATGATAGATGTTGTTCAACTGCTCAGGGTATGGCTTCTTCTACAAAAGGTAAGCTATTTTGTCAATGTTTCTAAACAAGAAATATGGGAGATTCATCATCTTTACCCTGGTGAAGTGGATGAGGAGTCTGATATGGTAAGAATACAACCGAGAGAATCTGCCTTCATAAGTGAAATATTTGATGATAATCCTCATCAGAGGAACATACCTATTCTCCAAAAATTTAAAGGGGAAAAGCCTCTTCACCTAGTTTCTATACTGAGGCTTGATGTAAGGCTCATAGTAATGCTCATCAAGGTCCTCAACCTTGTACCATTTCTCACCAACATTAGGAATTCTAGTGGCCTCTGAAATGACAGCTAGTGATATTGTGAAGGTTACTCCTGCAAGTGTCACCTCATAGTTAAGAAAATGAGCCACAAAAAGTTTGGCCAACTCATGATGAAACTGAGCTCTTTCCACTAGTTCACAAAATTCAAAACATCCAAGGTGTCTGAAACAAGAGACTGTAAGTGGGCAAGCTTGCAATTCTCTTAAACTTGTGGGATCTTCTCTTATGCTTTTTCCTCCCTTGTGAGGCTTTATCTTCCTATGTCTCTCTACAAAACTGTCATTGGCTGTCTCTTCATCATACTCAAAATCACTTCCTCTATCCATGGTTTCACTCTTTAATTTCAGAAATATTTACAGTGTAGAGAGACCAATATGAATGGAATGAGGGGTAATATCTAGGGTTTATGAGTGACTGTATGTATTTATAGCTAGGGCACAAATTATGAGAATGAAAGGAGGGTTTATGGGGATGAAAAACAAGTGATTAGAAATAGGTGAGCATGGAGTAGATGATATGTGGAAGGTTGTAGCTATGAAGCTACTTAGTGAAATAAACCAAAAGATTTAGGGTTTATGGTGAGAATTAGGGTTTTATGTAATGAGTGGAAACTTATGAAAATATTAACATGTGCAAACCAAATTGGAGGGAGAGAAGTGATACTTACTTTCCAAGTGTGAAATTGGAGGAAATTTGGCGTAAATATGAAGTCGGGAGCATTTTTTGGGTTGGTTGGTCTAAGCGTAGTGCCACTACCTAGGTGCGCAACACCACCCTCTAAGCACAGTGCCCATTATATTTTGAACTGAGCAACCCCTAAGCGTAGCGCTTGGCTCTAAGCACAACGCCCTCCTCCCTAAGCGTGGTGCTGAGCCAAAAACTTTAGAAGCACAACGTTTTTCTCTCTAAGTGCAACGCCCAACTTCCTTGCTCACAAACACTTGCTCATTTAATGTTTTTCTCTCCTTTGGCTTTTGCAGACACGGAATAATGATTTTGAAATTAGGATGGGAGGGTTTTATATGAACTCCATTTGATTTTTTCTTTTGAAAATCCCACCTTTCTAATGTCTATTTCTCCTTTTTAATACTCTTTTTTTCATGCTTGTTTTATTTTATTGTTGCAGGTGCATTGGTGCTCAAGATGACTTGATTTTTGTAGTGGCAGGTGCTTGCCAACATCACAATATGCTTAGGAGTTGCTGGGAACTAATATTACATATGAAAAGATAAAATTACATCATAAATGAATATAAAAACAAAATACTCTGTTTTAACCTCAAAACCAGTTTTGAGGTGAGAACTACATTCGGCTTTCAAAATGATAAATTATGGCTTTACCAATCATTATTGGCTTCCTCATTCCCTTGCTGGTCATTATTGGCATGTAATTATTGGATTTGACCATGGTGGGACCCTAAAACATAATGAGACCAAACCTTAAGACCTAATGAAATGAATTGCAAAGTGAACATGAGCCATGACTGAAATATGTGAAAGAGGATCAGCAAGTACAGATCATGAGGGAAAAATTTGAAGAAAACCCTATCATCAGTGAATCCATGACCTACAGGAATGCAAACTCATCAGTATGGGACTCCTACTATGAAATGCAAAAGAGTATATTTTGATCATTGATGGCAGTGTGAAGACACTGACACTAACAACTTGGATGAGGCAAATGAATTGAGGTCTCCCTGCAATGTAGAATCCCCTGCAACAACATACATTCTTGTCTGCATCTATGCACAAACCAATTTATACATGGGAAATATTTATTAAATATAAAAAAATAGAGTTATTCCCATCTAATGGCTAAGTTCATGAATGGAAGTGACATGAAACAAATGAAAAGCTTAAGAGATAAAAAATGTCAATTGTACCTCATCCTAAGAAACTTAAATAAAATGACCTAATCATCAAGAAACCCTAGGTTATGCAACAAAGAAAGAAATATGTTTTTGGGCTGTATGAAAGTGTCCCTCAAGTCATGATCCCAAAAGAGAGAGATGAGGTCAAGAACACTATCGCCAACTTTTTTGAAATGTCTTTTGTCTCTATGGTACCACTTTTATAGCTATCCACAAATGGAAGCAAACTAATTAATCATACCAATACTTGCAAATTAACAACACCAACATCAGTTCAGTAGCTAACTATGAATGTAATCTAAGAATACATATACAAAAAGAGGAACCTTTGTTGCTAGGGTTGGGCCCTAACCCAAAAGGTTCCACCCTCTTTGTAAACTCAGTGTCAGATGAAGGGAATGCTTCTCATTTTCATTGAAATATAAAAAATACACAAGAGTGATCAATCACAATGTCTCAACTTGAAAAATTCTTTTTGGCTACAATAAATAAAAATTGAATCCTTATGAGGCTCCGAGCCTTCTTATTTATACAACTAAAGTTACCAACAACTTCCTTAAATTTAGGGAGGCTTGGCTACCAAACTCGAGATCAACTTGTCTTTAACTATCACTCGCTTGGCTACCAATGATCTTAATGGCTCTGCTGCTTGCAACTCTGAGCTGACGTGATGTGATGGAGGAATATTTGAGTGAGTGAGGAGTTAAGGAAGGAGATCCCATCTCCTAAAATCCCTCTTGCTTGTCTCCTTCAATTCCCTACATTTTAATTAGTCAAAATTTGCTCCAAAACCTGAAATCAATGCAAATTAGACCACAAGACATGACATGAAAAAAATGTAAAGCATCATGAGAAAATTTGATTTTAGTAACTTGGAGAGTTGCATTAAGGTCCATATAATTTACCCATTAATGAGCCTCATCAGTCCTAATTATTAAGATGAACTTAGTGAAGGTCTACGACCAGGTTAATTGATATTTTTTGAGACTCCTCTATGGGGTATGGAGCCTGGTTATCTTCTTCATTCAGATGTCTTAGCGACCTTAGACCCCAGTCCCTAAGTAGGAAGGAATGTTGGAAATAATACTGAGAGGGGGGGGTGAATTAGTATTATCAACTTAACAATTTTTCATTTCCATAAACAAATTGATATACGCTACTTCTGTTAATTAAACATGTGTATATATGCAATTGTGTTTAGAGAAAGCTACGTATATCTTGCAGACTTCTAATTTAGCTAGCTGATCTTAATCTATGTATCAGAATCATAAAACGATAATCAAGTGCAGTAAATAGTAAACACAATCACACACATGAACATAAGATATAAGGTGGAAACCCAATGTGGGTGAAAACCACCTACTGCAATTCGTCTATATCTTCTTTTAATAAGAAAGTTCTTTTTACAATATTTTTGTACTGGTGCAGTCTTATAATAGTACGCAAGCTTCTACCTACAAAAGGCTACAACCTTCTCTCGTTATCTAGCTTTTCCTGGAAGGGAGCTACAACCCCTTTAGCTCTTGCACTAGCTGATGTACCAGTACGTACATGCTGACCTACAGAAGGCTACCACCTTCTCTTTTCTTCCGTGGACCACATTTCATAAATTTTCAGACTGGATCCATCAATAATATCAATCAAACATCAAATATATCTGCATCAACCAATCTTCTTTGCACCAACCAAAACTGAATCAAACAATTAATTCTCTGAATGCTGTAACTAGAATACAATAATAGTAACCAGAAACCAATTTTGAACCCAGAACACTGTTGCAATAAACAGAAGTAGCTAAAACATATTTTATGAGACATACGCTAGTTCAATATGTAGAACTTGCGTGCATGCGCTATTATATTAAGGCAAACCTGCGTATACGTTGTTCTGAATTACCGAACCAGCGTGTATACGAGCCTTTGCTATGCTAAACCTGTGTACATATCTATAAAAGATAATTTACCCTTTTAAACTATTCTAACATCAATTATACCAAGATCATCAGATTTATAGATCAAGTCATGCGCCAAATATAACAGATGAAAATCATACAAAGATACTTCTCTTCAAGCCTTAAGATCTTGACCCATCAATAGAACTTATCCTTCTTCTAGCGCTCAGGTTCCTGCTTGATTCAGATCTAGCTATGCACCATAACTCAATGACCAGTATTCTAGATCTCGCTCTTCATAAGATATTCAATCATTGAGTACCTTTGCCTAATGATCTCCTTCCCCTTTTATAGTCTTAGGCCTTACTTAATACCATGGTCCAAAACCACTTAGAACCAATACTTGGGTCCAAATACCTGGGTTGAACACTTCGGATGAGATACCATGGTCGAAAACCATAGGTCCAAATAACAAGGACCAAAAACCAAGTTTTCCAAATTGTGCGTGCTTTTCTGTGCATGAAAGTGCATGTATACTCATACGTGTCTTTTGGTTTGTGAATCCGCGTGTATATGTGGCTTGGTCAACGAGAACTTGCGTATACCTCCTTTTCCTTTATTTTGAGAGCCTGTGAGCCTGAACTATCATCTGAGTGATTTGCTGAGTGAGGTGCCATCAAGGACAATAGCTGTGCCATAGTGCCAGTCCTATGTCATAATGCCAACAATCTTCCCCTTTGGACTTGATGGCAACCCCAAGTCACTAAAAGTCATTCTCCCCCTTTGTCATCAATGAAAAAGGGCTATGTTCCCCCTGAGTACATGTTGAAATCTCTACTTTGCTGTGCTATCCATGCTCCCCCTTACCGTAGGCAAGGTTTGCAAAAAGATGTTCTACAAGAAAGAGCTTGACTCTATACATCATAAATGACCTTCCTATCACCAAAGACTCATACATACAACCATCTTCCAACCAAAAATGACTCATCCACCCAACCATGTGGGGATATACCAAAAATTTATACATGATACAACAAGAATATTACATCATCCATCCCAGGAATAGTGGGGAACCAAAATAGGTCGTTACATGACCTTGATAATAAAAGAAATACATGACATAGAGACCAAATATATAAGACAAGACTATGATAGTCATCAGCAACAACCATCAGCAACATCTATCAATCATCATCCAGAGCATCAACCATGATCTCCCTCTGCACCTGTTGCACTTGAATAAAAAAAAAATATGAAGTTGTACCAAGATCTTCTAAGATAATGCCAACAATGCATTATTAGAAGTATATGCTCCCCCTGAACCTGTGCCTGATGGTCTCTGTCAGACCCATATCAGACTCTTTTCATCTTGAGTCTGGTCCACTGATTTTCTTCAACCCAACATATACGCGACTGTATCCATAGAAATAGGCATATGTATGCGGATGCTCTTCATGAAACTCGATTACAACCACTTTTCTTAAAAATAGATAACTGTCAACATCAATATAATGCATCAACTACTCCCAGCTTCTGTTCGAGGTATTCAAATGTCTACTTGGGTAGTGGTTTGGTGAATATATCAACAACCTGTTCCTTGGAGGGAACATATTCCAATTTGACCTTTTGTTCAAGCACTTGCTCTCGAAGAAAATGATATTTATTAGGTACATGCTTGGTCTTTGAATGCATGACTAGATTCTTTGAAATACTGATCGCACTTGTATTATCACAAAAAATGGAGATAGGTGGAGTACAAGTGATTTGAATGTCTTGCAATGTTTGCATCTTCCAAAGGAGTTATGTGCAGCAAGATGCAGCAACCACATATTCTGCTTCAGCTGTGATAATGCAATTGAACTTTGTTTCTTGCTGAACCAAGATACTAATCTGGAACCCATAAAGAATGCACCACCACTAGTGCTTTTTCTGTCATCCATGCTTCCTACCCAATCTGCATCTTTATATGCATGAAGTGTGATATTTGTATCTCTAGGATACCATAAGCCATAGTTTTTTGTTCCTTGAAGATATTTGAAAATCCTTTTAACTGCCTGAAGGTGTGATTCTTTTCGATTTTCCTGGAATCTTCCAACTATTCCCACTGCATGCATGATGTCTGGTCGGGTACCTGTCAGATAGAGCAGAATACCAATCATGAATATATAGGTTGGCTGATGTACTATTGCTGATTCATCGTTTACGTTGAGGCTGCATCCTGTTACCATAGGGGTACATACTGGTTCCGAATCTTCCATGCCATATTTCTTCGAAATCTGCTTGAGGTACTTGGTTTGTGATAGAAAGATATTGTCTTCATTTCTTTGGACTTGTAACCCAAGAAAGTATGTGAGCTCACCTAGCAGGGACATTTCAAATTCTTTTTGCATCACCAAGGCAAAGTTTTGACTCATGGCTTCTTCATTGCTACCAACGATGATATCATCAACATACACAACAAGTATTAGCAATTTATCATTGTCAATTTTTATATATAGATTGTTATCTATTGATCCTTTTGAAAAACCTTGTTGATGGAGGTATTTCTCCAAACAATAATACCAAGCCCTTGGAGACTGTTTAAGACCACAAAGATCCTTTTTGAGTCTACATACAAATTTTGGATCATTTCCAAGGATAAATCCATCTGGTTGCACAATATACACTTCTTCTTATAAGTCTTCATTTGGAAAGGTATATTTCACATCCATTTGATATACTTTGAGTTTCTGAAAGCTAGAAAGGGCAAGGAACATTCTTATGGCTTCAAGTCTAGCAACTAGTGGAAAAGTTTCTTCAAAGTCTATACCTTCTTGTTGAGCATACCCTTCACAAACAAGTCCGACCTTGTTTCTAATAACATCTCCATTTTCATTCAACTTGTTATTGAATATCCATTTGGTCCATATGACATTCTTATCATTAGGTCTAGGAACCAATTCCCAAGTGTTATTATTTTCAATCTGCGCAAGTTCTTCATTCATGGCCTTGACCCAGCATTCATCTTTCCATGCTTCACTTATATTTCGTGGTTCGACAGAGGAGAGAAATGCTAGATGGCTTGAAGTTTCTGTAATAGTTCTTCTTGTTTGTACACCTGCCTCTTTCTGCCCCAAAATTTGAGTCTCTAGATGGTTCTTCTCAACATACCTGGATGGAGTCTTTTCTTCTACTCTTATCTGTTCTTCTGGTGCCTCATAAGTTTCTTCTTCAACATTAGTCTAATCTGATGTTGAAGGATAGTCCTCTTCATCTTCAAAATATTTGGTTTTTATCTGCTTTGGATTGTCGCTTGCTTCATCTACCACCACATCAATACTTTCAACAATTTTTCCAAGTCTTTTATTGTAACACTTATATCCTTTACTTTGGGAAGAGTAACCAAGGAGAATGCCTTCATCTGCTCTAGGTTCAAACTTGCCAAGATTTTCATCAGTCCTTTTGATGTAACATTTGCTTCCTTCAAGCTTTGAAGTATTTAATAGTAGGAGTCTCACCATACCAAAGTTCATGAGGAGTTTGAGTGTTGTTTACCTGGATGTTTGTTTCGTTGAGAATAGTAATGACAGCAAATGCAGCTTCACCCCAAAAGGTTGCAGGAGTTCCAGACACATCAAGCATAGCATGAGCCATTTGTTAAACCATTTTGTTCATCCTTCCCACCACTCCATTTTGCTGAGGAGTCCCTGCAGTAGAGAATTCCCTTCTTATTCCATGTTCTTCACAAAAGTCGAAAAATTCATCCGAGGTAAATTCCCCTCCTCGATTAGACCTGAGGCTTTTGATTTTGTGATCTGATTCATTTTCAACCAAGGCTTTGAACTCTTTGAATTTTTCGAAAGCTTCATCTTTATGCTTCAGAAGTCCTATCCAACACATCCTGGAAAAGTCATCAATGAACAATATAAAGTACTCTCCTCCTCGAGGTGACGTTTTCCTTGGTGGACCACATAAATCAGTATGGACAAGTTCAAGTGGCTTACTAGTTGATCCTTCCTTCTCAGGTAAATGAGTTCTGGTTTGCTTACCAAACTAACATGATTTGCATATTGTATTGTCTAGAATTCTGATGTCAGGAAGATCACGGACAACCTGATATTTGCATACTTTCCTTATCTGAGGGAAGCTTAAATGTCCCAATCTTCTGTGCCATAGCCAATGTTCATCTTTTTTGCTTAGATAGCATTGTTGTTGTCCTCATTTGAGTATGTATAATGATTTGGCGTTCTTATGCCTTTGATCATTGTTTCTCCTGTATCAAGCTCACGAACAATACATCCATTTGATGGAAATATTACCTCATTTCCTTGACCACACATTTGATTAACACTTAATAGATTATGCTTTAACCCATCAACATACATAACATTTCCAGCTTTGACCTTTTCTTTTAAAAGAATAGAGCCTTTACCTTTTATGAGTGCAGGGGTGTCATTTCCAAATGAGACCTTCCTTTCCTTTTCTAAGGCACTATATGGCTGAAGTTTTTATTTATCACCTATCATATGTTTTGAGCATCCACTGTCAATGTACCAATAATTTTCCTGTCCTTTTGCATATAAGGTTATACCACATATTTTTGGGTGCAGTTCTTTCTTTCTCCATGTTTTGAGACCCAATGAAGCTTGCTCCTCCTGAGATGTTCGCAGAAACTTACTCCTGCATTCAGAATCTTCATGACTGAAGCTGTTACAAATAGAGCATTCTATTTCATTTTCAAGAGCAGAAAAGTTATTGTAGCTCCTCTTCATGATCCTAGTCATACTCCTTTGATTTCATGCTTCTCTAGTCATGATGGTCTTGTAGGCAACACATTGAGCAGCGTTGTGTCCAAAGTTATGACATGAAAAACATTGGCCATTAAAGAAATTCCTGCGATTATCAAATCTACTGACTAGGTGATTGTAGTTTCCATTGACATTCATTCTTAAGGCAAATTGAGAATGACTTACCTGCTGTTGGTTATAGCTTTTGTTCATCCTTGAAGTAGATTGACCCCGATTTACTTGGCGATCTGCTTTATGCCTTTGCTGACGATTGTGAACCTGTTCACTTCTCCTTGCTGCATCAAGATAAATTTTGGAGGCGAATGGCTTCTATGCTTGAGATGCTTCTTCAGTATATCCAAGACCTATCTTGATTAGTGGAGAATGCTACACTTTGATAATATCATCTAAAGTTTCAGATCCTTTAGCAAATCTAAGATTAAGAGCTTTTGTTTTCTTAATATCTTTTCTGAGTCCCACAATTTCACATTCTAACTTTTCATTGTGTTTTTCCGTTTCAGCAAGTTGGAATGTCAGAGTATCTATGATCATACTCTTTTCTTCTAAACAGATTTTAAGTTTAGAAATTTCTTCATAGAGATCATCTTCATCTATAGCATCCAAGAAATCATCATCTTTAGAAGCCATCAAAAGTCTATAATCATTACCATGTTCATCTTCATCGCTATTTGAAAGTCCATCACTGTCTTCATGTGTATAATAACTCTTCTTACTTACGTTCTATTTTCTGTTCCATTTAACTGGTTCCTTACCTTTATCAAGCTTATCTTTATGAGGACATTTCGCTACATAGTGACTGAGTATTCCACAAGCAAAGAATTTGAAAGGTAGCTTACCTCTGAATCTTCCAGAAACCCATTGAAGGTTCTTGACAAAGTTTGATTCTTCCTCTCCTTCTGACGTACCTATCTCATTGTATTTTCCTTTTCCTGAAGCTTTGAATGTGGCTTCTCTCATTTCTAATGGTGCCCCTTTTCTCATTTCGAAAGCAGTTAGGATTCCATGCAGCTGTGACATAGTAATACTCTAAAGATTCTGATTTTCTTCTAAGGCAGAAAATTTTGATTCAAACTTAGAAGACAAGGATCTTAGAAACATTTCAACTAAAGCAACTTATTTTATCTCATCACCCAAGTTTTTCATGCGATTAAGAATCTCATCTGTACGTAAAAAATAATTGGCCACACTTTTATCACTTTGCATTCTGATACTTTCATATTGAATTCTGAGAGATTGTAGTTTTGCACGTTTTACCTGATCGTTTCCTTCATAACTTAGAATGACCTTGTCCCATATTTCTTTGTCGGTTTTGAACTACATAACCTTGATGTATTCTGATTGAGATAGACTCTCCAATAGAGTATTGACAGCCTTTGCATTTGTTTCATATTGCTTTTGACCGGCCATGTCTATAGGAGTTGTTGATCCAAATGTGTATCCTCCTTCCATGATATCCCAAACTTTTGTATCAAGATATTGAAGATAGGCTGTGGTTCTTACCTTCCAATAGATGAGGTTGCTCCCATAAAGATTGGTGGCCTGATGGATGCCTCTTTTTCGTGGTTTCTCGTGATGATAGGTCTTCCTTCAAGCGATCAAGCTTCTTCTGAGGGACCTGCTCTGATACCAATTGTTGGAAATAATATTGAGAGGGGGGGGGGGTTAATCAGTATTATCAATTTATCAATTTTTCATTTCCATAAACAAATTGATATACACTACTTTTGTTAATTAAACCTGCATGTATACACAACTGTGCTTAGAGAAAAATGTGTATATCTTGCAAACTTCTAATTTAGTTAGCCGATCTTAATTTGTGTATCAGAACCATAAAACAATAATCGAGTGCAGTAAACAGTACAGGGAATCACACACATGAACACAAGATACAAGTTGGAAACCCATTGTGGGTGAAAACCACCTACTACAATTCGTCTCTATCTTCTTTTAATAAGAAAGTTCTTTTTACAATATTTCTGTACTGGTGTAGTCTTATACCAGTACGCAGGCTTCTACCTGTAGAAGGCTACAACCTTCTCTTGTTCCCCAGCTTCTCTTGGAAGGGAGCTACAATCCCCTTTGCTATTGCACTAGCTGATGTACTAGTACATAGGTGCTAACCTATAGAGGGCTACCACCTTCTCTTTTCTTCCAGGGACCATGTTTCATAAATTTTCAGACTAGATCCATCAATAATATCAATCAAACATCAAATATATCTGCATCAACCAATCTTCTTTGCACTAACTAAAACCAAATCAAACAATTACTTCTCTAAATGCTGTAACTAGAATATAATAACAGTGACCAGAAACCAATTCTGAACCTAGAACACTATTGCAATAAACAAAAGTAGCTAAAACATATTTTATGAGATGTACACTACTTCAATATCTAGAACCTATGTGCATATGTTGTTATATTAAGGAAAACCTGCATATACACTATTTTGAATTATCGAACCAACGTGTATACGTGCCTTTACTGTGCTAAACCTGCGTACAGATCTATACAAGGTAATTTACCCTTTTTAACTATTCTGACATTAGCTATACCCAGATCATCAGATTTATAGATCAAGTCATGCGCCAAATATAACAGATCAAAATCATACAAAGATACTTCTCTTGAAGCCTTAAGATTTTGACCCATCAATAGGACTTATCCTGCTTCTAGTGCTCAGGTTCCTCCTTGATTCAAATCTAGCTATGCACCATAACGCAATGACCACTATTCTACATCTTTCTCTTCATAAGATATTCAATGCTTGAGTATCTTTGCCTAGTGATCTCCTTCACTTTTTATAGTCTTAGGCCTTACTCAATACGATGGTCCAAAACCACTTAGAACCAATACCTGGGTCCAAATACCTGGGTTCAACACTTTAGACGAGATACCATGGTCCAAAACCATAGGTCCAAATACCAAGGACCAAAAACCGGGTTTTCCAAACTGTATGCACTTTTCTGTGCATGAAAGTGTGTGTATATGCATACATGTCTTTCGGTCTATAAATCCACATGTATATGTCGCTAGGTCAATGGGAGCCTATGTATACCTCATTTTCCTTTATTCTGAGAGCTTGTGAGCTTGAACTATCATCTCGGTGATTTGCCGAGTGAGTTGCCATCAAGGACAATACCTGTGCCATAGTGCCAATCCTGTGTCATGCCAACAATCTCCCCCTTTGGACTTGATGGGAAACCCAAGTCACTCAAAGTCATTCTCCCCCTTTGTCATCAAGGACAAAGGGTTGTTTTCCCCCTAAGTACATGTTGAAATATCTGCTCTGTTGTGCTATCCATGCTCCCCCTTACTATAGGCAAGGTTTGCAAAAATATGCTCTACAAGAAAGAACTTGACTCTATCCATCATAAATGACCTTCCTATCGCCAAAGACTCGTATATACATCCATCTTCTTACAAAAAATGACTCATCCACCCAACCATGTGGGGATATATCAAAAATTTATACATGATACAACAAGAATATTACATCATCCATCCTAGGCATAGTGGGGAACCAAAATAGGTTGTTACATGACCTTGATAATAAAAGAAATACATGACATAGAGACCAAATCTCTAAGACAAGACTATGATAGTCATCGGCAACTACCATCAGCAATATCTATCAATCATCATCCAGACCATCAACCATGATCTCCCTTTGCACTTGTTCCACTTGAATAAAAAACAACTGTGAAGTTGTACCAAGATCTTTTAAGATAATGCCAACAATGCATTATTAGGAGTATATGCTCCCCGTGAACCTGTGCCAGATTGTGTCTGTCAAACCCATATCAGACTCTTTTCACCCTGAGTCTGGTCCACTATTTTTCTTCAACCCAACATATATGCGACTGTTTCCACAGAAACAGGTGTATGTATGCGGATGTTCTTCATGAAACTCGCGTACAACCAATTTTCTCTGAAATAGATAAGTGTCAACAACAAGATGATGCATCAACTACTCCTAGCTTCTGTCTAAGGTATTGAAATGTCTCCCTGGGCAATGGTTTGGTGAATATATCAGCAACCTATTCCTTAGAGGGAACATACTCCAATTTGACCTTTTGTTCAAGCACTTGCTCCCAGAGAAAATGATATTTGATAGGTATGTGCTTGGTCTTTAAATACATGACTGAATTCTTTGAAATACTGATTGCACTTGTATTATCACAAAAAAATAGAGATAGGTGGAGTACAAGTGATTTGAATGTCTTGCAATGTTTGCATCATCCAAAGGAGTTGTGTGCAGCAAGATGCAGTAGCCACATATTCTGCTTCAGCTATAGATAATGCAATTGAACTTTGTTTCTTGCTGAACCAAGATACTAATCTGGAACCCATAAAGAATGCACCACCACTAGTGCTTTTTCTGTCATCCACGCTTCCTGCCGAATCTGCATCTGTATATGCATGAAGTGTGAGATCTGTATCTCTAGGATACCGTAAGCCATAGTTTTGTGTTCCTTGAAGTTATTTGAAAATCCTTTTAATTGCCTGCAGGTTTGCTTCTTTTCGATTTGCTTGGAATCTTCCAACTATTCCCACTACATGCATGATGTCTCGTCAGGTACCTGTTAGATAGAGCAGACTACCAATCATGGATCTATAGGTTGGTTGATGTACTGCTATTGATTCATCATTTGCACTGAGGCTACATCCTGTTACCATAGGGGTACATACAGGTTTCGAATCTTCCATGCCATATTTCTTCAAAATCTGCTTGAGGTACTTGATTTGTGATAGAATGATACCGTCTTTGTTTTGTTGGACTTGTAAACCAAGAAAGTATGTGAGCTCACCTAGCAGGGACATTTCAAATTCTTTCTGTATCACCAAGGAAAAGTTTTGACTCATGGCTTCTTCATTGCTTCCAAAGATGATATCATCAACATACACAACAAGTATTAGCAATTTATCATTGTCAATTTTTATATATAGATTGTTATCTGTTGATCCTTTTGAAAAACCTTGTTGATGGAGGTATTTGTCTAGATGATAATACCAAGCCCTTGGAGCCTGTGTAAGACCATAGAGAGCCATTCTGAGTCTGCATACAAGTTTTGGATCATTTCCGAGGATAAATCCATTTGGTTGCTTAATATATACTTCTTCCAAGTCTTCATTTAGAAAGGCAGATTTCACATCCATTTGATATACTTGGAATGTATGAAAGCTAGAAAGAGCAAGGAACATTCTTATGGCTTCAAATCTAGTAGCTGATGGAAAAGTTTCTTCAAAGTCTAGACCTTCTTGTTGAGTATACCCTTTACAAACAAGTCTGGCTTTGTTTCTAATAACATCTCCATTTTCATTCAACTTGTTTTTGAATATCCATTTGGTCCCATGACATTCTTATCATTAGGTCTAGGAACCAATTCCCAAGTGTTATTCTTTTCAATCTGCTCAAGTTCTTCATTTATGGCCTTGACCCAACATTCATCTTTGCATGTTTCACTTATATTTCATGGTTCGACGGAGGAGAGCAATGCTAGATAGCTTGAAGCTTCTATGATAGTTCTTCTTTTTTGTACACCTACCTCTTTCTGCCCCAAAATTTGAGTTGCTGGATGGTTCTTCTCAACATACCCAGATGGAGTCTTTTCTTCTACTCTTATCTATTCTTCTGGTGCCTCATAAGTTTCTTCTTCAGCATTAGTCTGATCTGATGTTGAAGGATAGTCCTCTTCATCTTCAAAGTCTTTGGTTTTTATCTACTTTGGATTGTCGCCTACATCATCTTCCACCACATCAATACTTTCAACAATTTTTCCAAGTCCTTTATTGTAACACTTATATCCTTTACTTCAGGAAGAGTAACCGAGGAGAAGGCCTTCATCTGCACTAGGTTTAAACTTGCTGAGATTTTCATTAGTACTTTTGATGCAACATTTGCTTCCAAAAACATTGAAGTATTTAACAGTAGGAGTCTTACCATACCAAATTTCATGAGGAGTTTGAGTGTTGTTTACTCGGACGTTTGTTTTGTTGAGAATAGTAATTACAGGAAATGCAGCTTCACCCCAGAAGGTTGCAGGAGTTCCAGACTCATCAAGCATAGCACGAGCCATTTGTTGAACCATTCTGTTCATCCTTTCCACCAATCCATTTTGCTGAGGAGTCCTTGCAATAGAGAATTCCCTTCTTATTCCATGTTCTTCACAAAACTCAAAAAATTCATCCGAGGTAAAGTCCCCTCCTCAATCAGACCTGAGGCATTTGATTTTGCGATCTGAATCATTTTCAACCAAGGCTTTGAATGCTTTGAATTTTTCGAAAGCTTCGTCTTTATGCTTCAGAAGCCCTATCCAACACATCTTGGAAAAGTCATGAATGAACAATATAAAGTACTCTTCTCCTCGAGGTGACTTTTTCCTTGATGGACCATATAAATCAGTATGGACAAGTTCAACTAGCTTACTAGCTGATCCTTCCTTCTCAGGGAAATGAGTTCTGGTTTACTTACCAAACTGACATGATTTGCATATCGTATTGTTTGGAATTCTGATGTCAGGAAGATCACGAACAACCTGATATTTCATGCTTTCCTTATCTGAGGGAAGCCTAGATGTCCAAATCTTCTGTGCCATAGCCAATGTTCATCATTTTTGCTTAGATAGAATTATTGCTGTCCTCCCTTGAGTATCTATAAATTATTTGGAGTTCTTATGCCTTTTATCACTATTTCTCCTGTATCAAGCTCATGAACAATACATTCATTTGATCGAAATATTACCTCATTTCCTTGATCACACATTTGACTAACACTCAATAGATTATGCTTTAACCCATCAACATACATAACATTTCCAGCTTTGACTTTTTTTCTAAAATAATAGAGCCTTTACCTTTTATGAGTGTAGGGGTGTCATTTCCAAATGAGACCTTCCTTTCCTTTTCTAAGGCAATTTATGACTGAAGTTTTTCTTTATCACCTGTCATATGTTTCGAGTATCCACTGTCAATGTACCACTAATTTTCCTGTCCTTCTGCATATAAGGCTATATGTTATAGCTCCAAATCTCACTATTATGGTTTGTGATGTTGCACTCATGGCCTAGGGCAACCCCTCCTTCCAGACCTAGTCCAAAATCTAAAAAACAATGTTTTATTCCCTGTACGCGACATTGCCCTGAGTTAAACGCGTATATACGCGGGTTCATATATACCCAACCCGCGTATATGTATTAAAACACTTAAAAAAAATATAAAACTCCTTATTTTCGGGTGGAGATCGCGGGTTTTACCTGCTGATCACCTGTTAGTGCCCGTGGCCTCAACTGTTCCCAACCAATTCCTAACTAAAAACTACTTTGGAATTGGTATAAAAAGACACCAAAGGGAAGGCCTAAGGGAGGAGAGAATATAGAGAAAGGTTATTATACTGAGATTTCCTCCTGATCAGGTCTGAAGACCCTTGTGCCTTCTGCACTTCCCCCATTTGTACAGGAAACCCTTGTTTCCTTGTGATTTGATGTTCATCCCTTAGTTATGACATCTTGGAGTAAGTATTGGAAGGAGATCTACTAGAGGCTTGAGGCGGGACGGATCCAGAAGGAGGCTGAGCTTTGAGCTTGCAGAGGTTGCTCAGGTGATATTGCTCTTTTTTGTACTATTCTATTTGTCTAATAAAGAAACACGTCTTGTTCCCGATATGCTTCTTTCTTTATGTTAATGATGTTCATGTTTGGATTTCATGTATGAATGGATGTCTAAAAGTTTATAACTAACTCCTTTCTTGTATAACATAAAGGTGATTTTTATATAAATCTTTGTATATACTGTTGCATTCTTTGGAATTGTTGGTTTTGCAGGGCAAAGGAGCGGAAGGGACGTGAAGAAGGGTTTGGACCCTTGAGGAACTACCCGAACGTAGGACCTGAGGTACGTCCTTTTTACCTTAGAATTAGCTTTTTGCTAGCATAATGGTTGTGTGTGTGCATGTTTCTTTGTTTAGACAACTTTCAGTCTGCTACGGTTCTACCCAAAAGCCCTAGGGGATGAAATCCCTCAACAGAATTGGTGACTCCACTGGGGACAACACTCTTGTTGTTCCTAGTTTGGGTGTTTGTCAAGCCTATCAGGGCTCAGTTGCTTGCTGGTTTATTGTTATTGTCTGGTCTGTTCTTATTTCTGAGTTTTACCAGTTTCTTGAGTTTGTTTTTTATTTTTCCTGAAATATTATATATACGTTGTTTTGTTTAGTTACAGAAGCGTATAAACGCTTGTTGTCTGAAGTGAACCCGCGTATGCGTAGGTTTCTTCAGAAACAGTCGCGTATACATGCAGTCTGCACTAAGTACAGTTGCGTATATCTGGCAACTTTCAGGATTTATAAATTTTTTGTCTTTGGAGTTTGTTTGGTGTTTTCAGTCGGTTTGAACAGTCATTTTTGTCAGTATCAGTTCTTTGTTTTACAGCGAGCATCCTTACTCCGGTTTCTCTCTAATTATAAGGAGTTTTGGTCTTGTTTTTCATTTGCAAGTGTCATCATCTTTCTGCTAAAAACACGCAAGATTTCTTTATTGGAATCTTGGCTTCTCTGAGTGATCAGAGCAGAAATATTGTTATCAATCTTTGTGTTCAACTTTGCTTCTTGGTGACTTTTTGTTTGCTTAACGAAATCGATTTTTATGACCATTTACTTCTTTGTTTCATCAAAGTTGTCATTTGATGCTTGCTTGAAATTTTCTTTTTGATCTCTTTTGGTCTTTGTTACCAAAGATTTCCTTGCTGCCTTCGATTGTCAAAAAGCCTTTTTAAACACATTTGTTTTTTGTTGAGTTTTCATTCTTTGTTGGGTGTCAACTTGCAAAAAGTGTTTCTTGCTTGTTGTTTCAATCGTGAAGTGTTAGTTTTAGTTGAGAGCATTTTCAAAAATAACCTTTTGTTGCTACTTTCAAGTGAACTTTTTGAAAAGTTTTAGTTTTGCTTTCTTGAATTTGCTTTTCATTTAGTTTCCTTTTGCTGAATGAAAGTGTTTTTTGTTATCTTGAGTTTTTCTTTTAGTATTTAGACGAATTTTAGTATCTTAGATTCCATCTAAATATTGTAAGTGGAAAAAGAAAATTTGATAAACAAAACAACTTTCATTTCTTGTTAGAGTAGTTTTCAATCTTGCATCAAGCATTTAGTGTTGCATTAAGATGGATTTGCATCTCTTTAGTCATAAAGTAGTTTTGTTAACTTTTGAGTGTGAAGTGTGAATGAAAAGAAAAGAAAAGAAAAGTTTGTCTCATTAGAAGTTTCCTTCTGAACCCTGTAGAGATTAATTTTCATCGAAAAACAATGACAATGTGCATACGCATATAGTTAAGTTTTATTAATTTATTTTGCGTTGAAAAAAACACCACTAGTTTCACTTCCATCATCCTTTGACTTAAAGAACAACCCTTAAAATCAAGCGCTAATTAAAATCAACTAGAACTTTTTCTTTTAAGTTAAATACACAAACAAGTTTTAGGATTTTAGGGCCTTGGAATAGGTGAGTGGAGAGTTAACTCTCCAAAGCCATATTAAACGTCAAAACATAGGAGTCTGATTAAAGAGAGAAAATCCAATAGTGTTAGGAAGACCAGGACAGCTCCGGATCTGGGAGTTAAGCACGAGGGTCTGTGAAGACAGGGAAGAGACATACCCCCTCTCCTACTTGTCCAAACTTACCTCACGACTGTTTCGCCTGGATTCTGTGACGAGTTGGTGTCCTTAGCTGCCACTCCTAGGAAACTACATAGGTGGTTGCGGAGGGAAATCCCGTGGCACCTGAGGTCGACGTTGTATCACTCTCAACAGCACTACTGGAGGGCACCCTTGCGAAGCTTGGGGGCTTGCACCGGCGCATACTGTTGTTAGGAGGTCAGCGTAACTTCCTCTGATACCTTCGATGATAGGCCTAGGCCCTCATCATCCCAGACTATCTTCGGAAGGCCCTTTATTTTCCACTTTCTCATCTTTTGGTGTCCGGTCCTAATCACCCAGAGCGGAAATACTTGGAAGTTATTTTGATTGGCTGTATCTTTAGGGACTTTTTAATGGGTGCTCTGTACTCTTAGTCGACCTAGCTTTAAATTTTTTGAGTCTTTAGTTAGATTTTAAACAAAGAATTCAAAGTGGCTGACCGATCTCCCAGACGGTCTCGAAGACTTCGTGGTCTCTCGCCACCATGTTCAGAGCCTTCTCCGAGAAGGCAGAGAGGTAATAATACCGGTGGGTTTCGTCCCACTCCAATTGACGCATCGGGGATTGATCCTCCCCTCGAGGGCAATAGTATTGAAGCAAGGCCTGGTACTTCCGTAGAACAAGAAAAGAACACACCAGTTCCTTCCCAAGTTCGCTTACAAGCGGAGGATAGTATTGAGGTAGAAGAACTTTCAGAGTCATTAGTGGCTCTGAATTCTCCCCTACCATTAAGTCATCCACACGTATTGCAATACGTTGGGACTCCGTCGCAAAGGCCGTCAAGTCCAGGTTACGCTACGCGCTTACCTTCGATGACCACTACTGGAAGCATGGCTTCTACTAGTGCTACGACTGTATAGACTCCTATATCTATACAAGGGGGTGGAACTATTTCCATCCCCTCCGTCTCTTTATTCGGATCTTTTACTAGCATGTCTGTTGTTGGGTCTACCTCCATTCCGTCCACGAGTGGAAATTCCCAAACAAATGCTTTCGGTTCTGGGTATTTCCCATTTAGCGTCCATTCACAAGGCATTCCCTCAGCTTCGTTCGGGGCTACCACATCCATGATGAGTGGGTCGGCTTCGTTCCAAGGTTTTCCATTCGAAAGTGGTCATATACCACATTCCAACCCTACGGTAGGATCTATGCCTTTTTCTTCAGTAGGACAAAGCAACAATCCTTTCCAAGGTTGGAATAACCCTGGGCTTAGTAGTGCCAGAACTGGGAATCCATTCCATGGCCAATATGGGAACAGACTGTATACCACCGTTAGTTCATTCCAAAGCATTCCTCCCCTAGCTTCGGCTTGGAATCCATATCAGGGGTTTTCAACTCCTTACAGTCCTTTTGGAGGAAACTTTGCAGGGTTTAGTGGATATACGGCCGGAGTTGGTCAAACTCCGAAATTTGCTGGGCCACAAGGTCCCCCTTTTGGCTCAGCGGGTTCTACAGGATACTGCGGGCAGCCTGGTGCCTCCCAAAACCCAGGCCAATCTTTTCAGAGCTTCGGGACCGCCACCCAGTCAGGGTGGAATCCCCAAGCCCCGCCTAGACTTCCGTTTCTGGCAACGTTAAATTTGCCAGACCTCACT
>APFE031003054.1:19091-33922 GCA_000404065.3 Pinus taeda | reverse complement strand
GGTTGCTATGCTCTGCCTTTAAGTTTGCTTAATATCAATGTTTTCAGTTGTTTAAGGAGAATTCAAGGTGATTGCTTGCTCTCCTTAGCTCCTCACCAGTCATTCCCATCCATCCAAATCTTTCAAACGCATCAATACAGTCTCCTACCTTGCCCCAAAGAACCCCCTGCGAAAACTGTGTCCAATCCCCGCACCCAAAATTGTCTTTCCCCAATTTTCCACCAAAACCCTAAAAATCCCAAATCAAACCTTTTTATCAGTTTACTAGCCTAAAATCAGTGTTCTTTATTGGTTATCTCTGCCCGTTGAAGATCTTTGCCGAGATAGACCGGAGAGAGCCCTCTCCTGCCCCGTAGGGCTAGCTACGAGGCTAAGTGGTTTGATGTTGCCTTGGAGTTTACCTTTTTCAGCCTGAGGTGAAATTTCAAGCGCTAACACGTACTACAACTCCCCCTGAAATTCTGCATCCGTGCTATTGTTGGCCCTACCACTTCCAACACTACATCTGCACTCCAACTGTTGCTTCTACTGCATCAACAATAGAAAAGCATCCAAAATACTGAACTAACTATGTTCAGTATGATGCTTCTCATTGCTGGAGTCTGATTGCTACTAGTTTGGAGGATGATGAATCTCGTTCATTGCAAGACCACTATTCATATCCTATAGTGATGTCTTTATTTCAGGGCATCCTCAATTCCTTGTGCACTAACATGATCTAGAGGTCTTCGTCATGCCCCATATTGATGGGTGTGCAATCCAACACAATTGCCAACGAACCTCATAAGACATCAAATAAAATAGGATTAATTATTGGAATAATTAACTCACAAACATATTATTCTTGAAAAGATCAAAACAACCATGTAATGCTCAAGGTAAAAATTTAGTCAATGAGCAAGGAACATTCTGCATATAAGTGCCCTATCATTATTCCTTCGGGAATAGATAATCCACCATATATGCACTTTTTGTCATGTCAGGGTTCTAATGTTGGGCAAGTTTCAAAATAGGATGCTATCATATCTACCATATGAGGTCATATTATAGTGGTTCTCGATGCCTTAGATGTTTCTATGCTTAGACAAGATATAACATCCTCGTACTGTTGTAACTAATGTGCATAATAGCATACAAATGCGCATAATAGCATTAGGAAAAGCACTCAAGGTGTTGGTTTCATCTCGTCAATGAAGCACCTCTTTGCTATTGAAAACCACCTCTTCACAATTCCCTTTTGTTGGTATCTTTTCTATTATGTCTTTCATGGTAGCATCCTCCAACAACTGTTGAAAATGCTAACATAAGTCCTAAAACGTGCATTGTCTTGCTATTTAGGGTTAGATCTCTCTACTTGAAACTTTTCACTCATGTGATATTCGTACCATGAACATCTCGAGTCATTGAAATTGTATGCAATAAAATTGGTTCCCAGGACATAGTTCCATCAAGTATTACATCATGACCTTCTTTCAAGGTGGTGACCAAAAGAGATGTTGTTGCACCAGTGGACACTTATGCACTAGTTTAGAAGTTTCCAACAAATCAGCATGCCCATAAGAATTCAAAGCTTGATAGACAACATCATTCTTCTTGAATGCATTTGCATCTAATACCACTGCATTTCTTGACCATAATAGCCTTTAAGAATATCTTTGACTACAATACTTTTTCCAAAACCCATTCCACCCCTAGTGAGAAGAAGCACAAATCTTATCACCATGGGAATCCACCAACACTGTGTTACAGGCTTATTTGGGCACATCAACCCCAACTCATATGTCAATGATATTAGGGTCTATCAACCCCTAATATAGTTGTTTTATGCCCTAAAGAAAGTAAGTCCTTTGAATGCTTCATTCCCTGAAATTTCATCACAAAATTCATCAGTTCCTAAAGGAATCATTGCAGAAATCCCTATGTTAGGGTGCTATGCATAGTAGGTAATGCATTGTCAAAGTGATATGCATCACAGTTTGGCCCCCTAGAAGGTGCGATGGGCGAGGTAGGACAAAATTCTGAGAGAGTTTGAGAGTTGGTTGCTCATGGAAACTTCTAGAAACTTCTCCTGTGCCACCTGCCCCTATAAATTCGCCCAAGGATGACTAAGGGAATTAGGAAACCATCTCTAATTCCCCTCTTTCATGGAACCAATTCCTAAAAATAGAAAGGCATTCATCATCCCCATTGATGATTCAACCTCCTGTAATCATCTATAAAAGGATCTCTCATCCAAGAGATCAAGAAGGCTGAATTATTCTGAGTTGTAAGGAAGTGCTGCTAGTTTCAGTATTGAGGTGAGAGTAGTGTGTTATTGTTGGCATGTTCTTGCTGATTCATGAGGTGAAGAAGGCTTGAATCTAGGAGGATGGTGTTGGATTAGACTTCTTATAGGTTGTAATTCTCCTTGCTATCAATAAATTTCTTCAAGATTTTTCCCAATTGATTATGTTAACTGTAAATGCATTCATTTGTTTATCATATTTTTTATTCTATGATGTTTATGTTGTGATGGATCATTATGCTTTGACAGGTCTTTGTTTCTATAGCTGTGCAGGTACTCTCCAAGCATGTTAAGTACGGGGAGGAGTTACAGGATCAGCCAAAGGAGAGGGAGATCAAGCGAGGATTCAAGCGAAAGTTAGAGGTTGATCTTTCATAATCTCTTTCTTATCTATCACTCATAGGAAAGATAGTGAATTTCTTTGACTGTTGTTTCTAGGTTAGCTACTAAACCTAGAGGGCTATCATTTCTTATAAATACTAGTTTTCCTAGAAACAAGACTAGGAGAGTTCGTTGTCTTGTGTCAACCTCGTTAAAAAATGAAACAAGGAGTCCAAGGAGAGTTCGTTGTCTTGTGTCAACCTCGTTAAAAAATGAAACAAGGAGTTTGAGGATAGTTCTTGGTCTTGTGTCAACCTCATTAAAAAATGAAACAAGGGTCTACGAGGATAGTTCTTTTATTGTGTTAACCTTGTTAAAATATGAAACAGGTCCATGAGGATAGTTCTTTGTCTTGTGTCAACCTAGTTAAAAAATGAAACAAGGAGTCTAAGGATAGTTCTTTTACTGTGTTAACCTTGTTAAAAAATGAAACAAGGAATTTGAACAGAGCTCCTTGTCTTGTGTCAAACTCATTAAAAAATGAAACAAGGACCCCTGGAGAAAAGTTCCAAGTCGAGTCTTTGATTAGATCTCGTAAAATCCTAGCCGAGTCTTTCACTTGATCTCGTGAAAGAAACTTCATTCCATCCACTTGATAGCCATGAGTAGTCTACTTAGGTGAATGTAATGAAGCTTGGGGGCATGCACCTAATGGTAAAGTTAAGTTTTCATGTAGGTTATGTGAAGGGAATCATCCCATTCACCTTTGTCTATCTGGACGAAGCCAAAAAGGTGTTGGATAACTGTCCTGCCTCGCCACAGTGACTTCCATCTGGTTACAAGAGATTCTCCCTTTTATTATGTTGGGGGCATGCAAACAATTTTCAAGCATAATTTTTGATTTCGAGCTTGTGTAAAAATGAAATTGAATCCAAGCATAGTTTTTCATTTCAAGCTTGTGTAAACATGAAACTGAATCCAATCATAGTTCCCAATAGTTCAAGCTTGTCTAAAACTGAACCCATTTCCATTTTAACCCTCGTGATTGCAATTTTATCAGCCTCTTTTATTAGATGAGCCTTGGTTGTTTCATTCCATCACCACCATCTCTTTGGTCGATCATACGCTTTAACTTGGTTGTTTTACCATTTTTTGAGGAACAGTTGCAATGAGTGGTATTATTAGCCAGCCTCTTCACATAAATCAACATGTTTTGAGAATTTCCAACATCACCGGAACCAGTTGCTATCCTAGACACCACTTGTTCCTAAAAATGGAGTTGTCCTTAAACTCTTTTCAGACTCTCTAAATGAGAAAAGATTGTCGAGCGCTTGTCTTTTCTAGCTCGTTAAAGTATTGGAAACGACATCTCTCTCGTATTATTTTATCCTTTTTCGGACCTGAGGGATTATTTTACGAAAAATCAATTATAGAGTCTTCTTTTTGTCCCTTTTCAAACTCTCTAAACATGAAAAGTACTGATTTATATTTGTCGTTAAACTCCTAAAAACAATAGCGACAAACTTGTCCATCTAGACAAGACCAAGCTTCACCGTCGTTAGACTCGTTAAAACATCAAATAGCGATGGGTTTGCCCGAAGGGAAAATTATACAACAAGCATATGCTATCCTCCTCAAGCTTGATAAAAAATAAAGAGGTACTGGTTAGTAATGATTGGGGAAAATGAGGAAAAATCTTGAAAACTTATGGTAGCGAGTCGCTCTTGAACATGACACTTTCACTTCATCTCCATGATTAAGCTGGGTTGGGACATTCTGTTTGATGTTTATCATACCGTTGGTCTATCACACCATCCATCACTTTTGTTTTGGGTCAATGCTACCAATTCATCTCAATGTCGTCGATATGTTCAAGAGAAGTCATCCAGTCAAAGTCTCATCCGTTGCAATACCACAAACCTTCATTTTCATGACTGCCATTCCTAAACCTTATGTTGTCAGTTCATTTTCATCTCCAAAAATCATTTACTTTGTTTTGTGTCATAGATGTGGGATACATTAAGGCCCTCCTACGATGAGTCATTTCTTGTCGACATCAGCTCATCATCCAAGAAGTTGACTTAGAAAAACCCTTTTAGTGCTTTGAAGCTTGCATACATCAATGGCAAGTTTCTCTCTTCTGGTGACAGGTTGACATCAATGGCCTTTGACCGAAATATTTTGCATGGTGTTCAACATTGAATCATCTATTCACACCACACGAAATGTATTGTAGTACCTTGAGGATCATCATCATTATCGGTGATCCCTCTCGTGCGTGTTAACAACTTACATCATTGGCTGGTAATCAGGCGATGTCTCTCCATGTTCGACCTCATAACATCTTTTCACATGGTTAGACTTGTACATTGAGTGAAGATTGAACGAGTTTGAAGACCCCAGATCTAGTTTCATCCATCTGAGCTACGATATATTCAGGAGTACCAAATCAAATGTACAAAGGCTTTACATAGATGGTCATCCTAATCATGGATCACAAATCTATATCTGTAGAATCACAAGTCTATATTTGTAGACGACTATTTGATCTATGTACATGTAATGAAAGTTTATAAGCTGAGCATGGAAATGCCTCCCTTAGCTAGTTCATGAGAAAATCATATTATCATGATGTATTGCATTTTAATTTATGCAGGTCAGCTTCCAGTTCGAAACTTCCGATCCTCATGATAAAGCATTTCACCTGACATAGATATTTACGACTCATGCTTTAGAGGGCAACTGTTACAGGCTTATTTGGGCACATCAACCCCAACTCATATGTCGATGATATTAGGGTCTATCAACCCCTAATATAGTTGTTTTATGCTCTAAAGAAATGAAGTCCTCTGAATGCTTCATTCCTTGAAAGTTTCATCATAAAATTCATCCAAAAAGTGCATAAAAGGAATCATTGCAGAAATCCCTATGTGAGGGTGTTATGCATAGCAGGTACTACACTTTCAAAGTGCAATGCATCACAGTTTGGCCCTCTAGAAGGTGTGATGAGCGAGGTAGGACAAAATTCTGGGAGAGTTTAAGAGTTGGTTGCTCATGGAAACTTCTAGAAACTTCTCCTGTGCCACTTGCCCCTCTGAGTTCGCCCAAGGATGACTACGGGAATTAGGAAACCATCTCCAATTCCCCTCTTTCATGGAACCAATTCCTAAAAATAGAAGGGCATTCATCATCCCCATTGATGACTCAACCTCCTACAATCATCTATAAAAGGATCTCTCATCCAAGAGATCAAGAAGGCTGAATTATTCTGAGTTGTAAGGAAGGGTTGCTAGTTTCAGTATTGATGTGAGAGTATTATGTTATTGTTGGCATGTTCTTGTTGATTCATGAGGTGAAGAAGGCTTGAAGCTGGGAGGATGGTGCTAGATTAGACTTCTTATGGGTTGTAATTCTCCTTGTTATCAATAAAGTTCTTCAATATTTTTCCCAATTGATTGTGTTAACTGTAAATGCATTCATTTGCTTATCATATTTTTTATTCTATGATGTTTATGCCATGATGGATCATTATGCTTTGACAGGTCTTTGTTTCTGTAGCTATGCAGGTACCCTCCAAGCGTGTTAAGTACGGGGAGGAGTTATAGAATCGACCAAAGGAGAGGGAGATCAAGCGAGGATTCAAGCGAAAGTTACAGGTTGGTCTTTCATAATTTCTTTCTTATCTATCACTCATAGGAAAGATAGTGAATTTCTTTGACTGTTGTTTCTAGGTTAGCTACCAAACCTAGAGGGCTATCATTTCTTAGAAATACTAGTTTTCCTAAAAACACACTGCTACATTCATCTTAGTAGTAATCCTTTAATGATTCACAATGGATTTTATTATGTCCAACAGAGTAGAAAATCACATATATATCTTGAGTCTTTATAGCCAATTTAAATCATTGTTTTTTTTAACAATATTGAACTAGTCCAAGATAGCAGCTTTTAGAATGCTTGATAACTAGAATCCCCCAATCCTGATTATTTGAAATGCTGCTTAACATTCTTAAATATCATTGACCACAAAAGCTTAACAAAAATAATGCATATTTTCATGAAGGATTTTACCTAGTGGCAGAAAACATGACAAACCAGAGCTTTTGTGAATTGCAGTTACCATGTGGAACCTAGTCAATAATATATTTAGAAGGCTCCGAATGAAATGCCAAGTAGCTAAGAATGCAGTTGTCTAACTCATGTAGAAGATGAGCATAAAGCGGTTGGATATCCTCCTTAGTACAAATACTAGAAAGATATGCATAGAGGACCTCTTGACTCTTAGCAGAACCACTCTTATCTCCCCTCAAATACTCATAGATGTTGCATTTTATTTTCTAGGAAAAGTAATCCCTTGCAATATTGAGCCTGCATTCCTCATTAGTGGGGGCAATGGAGAGGCTAACGATCTGACTATAGGAATGCCTCATTTATGTTCCTGATACTACAACAAATATTTGTCTTTGACTCATGTACATAAGATATAAATCCCTGATTTTCTTAAAGGAATATGGCAAGGATATCGTATCCACTGCCCGAGGAGGAGAGAAGGAGGAATATATCATCATGCAGTAACTTGCTAACAACCTGAAAGATCTTGCTTCTCAAAGTATTGAGTTAATCTCAATCCAAAGCTCTCCAAATACCTAGCTTGGATACCAAGATGATTTTTAATTCTTGCACATGATATGTGATCAAATATAGCTATTATTGTAGGCATTACATGAGCAGAAACAACAAGACACTCTACTCCATCTCTGGAAACTAAAATCCCTATATAAGCCAGAATGTTGCCACCCAAGGTTACCCAAGGAGCACCTCTTGTTTATTTCCATAGATTTTATCCACGATGCAATAAAAGGCTATTCCCATAGCCGACAAGCTTGACCATTCAATGGTTGCTACAACGCTGTGAATTGCTACTCAAATTTGTTTTGGTGTAGTTGTTTTCTTTGCAGTAGTACGAACATGAAATCCATAAATACCTACTACTTTCCCAAGGGTAATTCCCTTCAAAGCTGTAGCTAGAAATTTTGCACGAGGAAAAACTCTTTTTGATGCAACCATTGTAAATATATTTTGTTTGCAGTAAGCCAAGTTTCATAATAATAAGAACTTTAAAGGTGACCATCTTTGCTATAGTTGGAACAGGTTCGTATTTCTATTTGTGGCTTTCAGTGATCAGTTTTGGGCTTTGCCATGAAACAATAGACATAATTGATGGCATAACAAATACCTGGGTTAGTTGATGTGAGATAAATTAGATTACGAACCAATTGTTTGTATATCATCTCATTTTTCAGCTTTAAAACAATATAGATTGGCGATTTCAACTCAACCTCCATCAATATTGTAACATATTTTCAACCTACCATATGGAAAATTTCCCACCAAGTTTTGGTATATATATATTTTTGATATAGAACAATGCATTTCTTGAGGCACACCCTAACCTTCAATTCATTTTTAAGATAAGAATGCCATGGACAAGAACCATCAAAATCCAATTTTATTTTATAATGCAGCCAAAGGCTAAGTGATATTATGATTTTTCTATTTCTATCTTGCATGTGTACTGGAACAACATGATTTTCACCTTAATATTGTTTGATAATCCTTTGACTCCATCTCTACAATGATTCTAGCATCATTAGAAATTTCACCCCTGTCAAACAATGCATCATGAAGCTTGTAAACTTGCTGCATATTAGTCCCTTTCATATATCCATGAGTCAATATATTATATAATGTATGTGGCACAATTTGGAGACAAACCCATTCTAAGCATATGATCCAAAGGTTCTTTGGATGGCCCACAAAATACTTATAAGTTATAGTCCTTTAATTTACCATATAAATCTACCAAATAGATGAACCTGTCTTTGGAATCCTCTTCCTTCAAGGCTTGATGAAACTAGGTAGCTCTCATACAATTCTGGAAAAATCATCCCAATATTTCCACAACAAAGTCTCATTTCCTTTTGGTTCCAGAGCATAAAACAATTTAGCCTTTTCATCTCTACCTCCAAATATGCCTTTGTCACCGTTCTTAGATGTAAACAACTTGCTAAAAAAAACCACATCATCCTTACGCAGCATTTTGATAGTTTGAGTCACTTGATTCCTCTAAATACTCTCAGCCAACAAATCACTTGATGAGGGGATTAGGAAGAACATTCCCATACTCGTTACAACCAAATATGTTTATGCCACGTTGAATATCCAAAGATCTTATGACAATGTCACATATACTCAAACAACATCTGCTTTGAGCTTGTAATTTTTTCCAACTCTTACATACATGATTTTTTCCATAGAATTCGAAGCATCTGTGTAAAAAGTAGCATTCCGTCTATTACAAATGTATATGGTTCTCTTATCAGAAAATAATTTTTTTATTACAATATGTCTATCAGTTGGATATTTCCCAAGGTATTTGATTTCCTTTTCAAAGATAGGGTCACCTATTTTAGCATTGAGGCTTGCTAATTCTTTATCATATTGATGATGCTCATGCATATGATATGAACCTTCTTTCTATGTATATGTAACCATATTATCAATTTGCTTAGCTATAGAATCTAATGAGTCGTCCAGATAATCCCTTTCACAAAATTTGCTTCCATCCTTTTTATCTATTACATGGCTTCCTTTGCCATCTCCATTGCTATTTCTTAACACTCTTGTCAACTATCCTTTTTGTAGGGAATTTCTTTACAAATTCCTCTGAATGGTGTTGGACAAGAGACTTAATCAAATGTTTTTCTCCCACTCTGAAGATATTTTTGGTGTTTGTGGGTGTGATTTGTCTCCAGTGAGGAAATTAAAGGTCTTTCTTTTTAGCTCAATCGAGCTGCACTCTGTCATCTTTTTGTTGTTCCTATATTTAATCATTTTCCTAACCTTTTGTATGTCATCCCACCTACCAGCCTCTGTGTAGATGTTGGATAAAAGCACATAATAAGTAGCATTTATGGAGTCTAGATTTATAACATGTTCTCCAAGTTCTACATTGAAATGTATTGCATAAGAAGCAAGTTATATGCTTAGGTCAATCAAACTTGTGTTATAGGTCTTGATATAAGGGATTCAACCTGTTGTATTAATTCAAGAATACACCACAGATTTGTACACAATACATAGACTAGACCGACCTGCTTCTTGCATTTGATGCCATAGAGATAAGCTTGTGTCTAGATCCTCAAGGTCTATTTTCATCATAACGCTTTTCAACACTTTGTTAAGTATGTGAATTCCAAAAAAATTCTTCAAAGAGTGTTCGCCTTAGAAATTTAGATTAGAATTTAAGCATTAGAACACTTGAGCGAAACATTGTCATGACATAGGACTTCACAAAAACGAAACTAGTGTGCCCGAGATCATTTAGAAGTATATAAGTTCTGAAGCAGAGATTGAATATGGATGTTAGCACTCAGATCTGCAAATTAGTGCGTATGCCAAACAGTTGTTGGCGGTAGCAGTATTAGCATACAAGTTTGTAAACTAGTGCCACATTATATACATGCCAACTTCCAAAAATTAAGTTGTCTTTGCACAATAGACTTCCCTAGATAAGGGGTTGAGCCATACCACAGAGACCATAAAAGTGTGTATCCAAAAGTCTAAAATATTCCATCAAGTAAACTAGTTCAAACCAAAGAAAAAGAAAAAAACCCAAAACAATCATTAACACTTCGGCCTATCCACATCATAATTGCATTGAAATTTCAGAACAAGTGAATATCTATGTCAACAAGGCCGCAGAGATTGTATACTTGATAGAGTTGCTTCACGTGTAGTGTAGTCTTTCAGGGGGGGCAGTAACTCGATCTCCACGATGATTACTTGGCCACAGAGACTTGTCATAATTACGTTCACTCCTGCTTGGGTTTTTCCTCAACTTGGCTTTGATACCATCTTAAAGTGAGGATCACATGTTCTTTGATGAAGATAGAAGCTTCAATATCTCATTAGCCCAATTATTAACTAATTAGCTGAGAGATCCCTGTAACTTCTTTATAGAACTGTTTTAGCAGCTACAACCACCCTCCAAAATTTTTCCTTAGCTTCATTTTGAAGCCTCCCTACCAACCTTTCGCAGTAGCATGTCTTGCCTTGTCAAGTACACAAGCTTCAGTGATTTTCTAGCAGATTTCCAGCCTCTGCATGACTGCTTGTTGCATCCCCCTCACAGGTTATTTCTTCAAACTTGTTCCAGCTGCAAGCTGAGGAAGTCCCTTAAGAAATTGTGCAATTGTGGAGGGGAACCAGACTTCCCTCCATAAATTGCACAATCCTGACTGGCATCCTGCTGGGCTCCAGAATTGAGCAGTCTTGCTTGTAAACCTTCACTGGAAAAACTATGTAATATAGCCTAGCAGGATTGCTCAGCCCAAAAATTGTGCAATTCTAGGCAGCAGTCAGCTGCTTAGCCCACAAATTACGCAATCCCTTTGGGACAATCAACCCAGCAACTAGAAGAAATTGCGCAAATCTACCCACGCAGCCTGTTCCTCTCAGAGATTGCACAATCTAGTCAAACAAGCTTCCTTGAGAAAATTGCAAGGTCTGACCCAAGACAGATGCTCAGCCCAGAAATTGCGCAATCCTGGGAGACATTCTCCTTTTCCTCCAAGAAATTGCGCAATCCCTCTGGGATAATCATCTCTTCTCAGCCCAAAAACTACACAGATTTTCATCCTAGGCTCACAGACTAATGCATGTGCCTTTAGGTTGACCGGTTCCCTCCGAGACCAAGCAAAACTGATTTTCACACATGGACTACTTCTCCCAAGGCAGCATGCAAAGACATCCCTTGATTCAGAGATCTATCTTTATCAGTTGGAGGTTACATGCAAGGATCATTTCAAAAACCCCTCGCCAAGTGTCACTTTCCTAGATTTGTGGCATGCGCGTCCCAACCTTGATTTCATCAAAACTCATCAATGGACATTGTAGAGCTCATTCCTCACATCGACCTTGCATCTTTGACATCTCACATTGCATCTAGGAGTTGTCGTCACATTCTGCTCAGTTGTTTTGGGGTAAGTCCACTTTTCATGTCTCGCGTTGCGTTTCTGTCGCTTTTTGTGTTTCACTTCATGTGAGTGTTATTTGCTTGATTTCAGTGAGCACTTGTTGTGATTTCGATGTATGTTAGATTGTAGAAGCATCGTTTAAGTTTCTGTTCGCATCTCACTGTTGTCGCATGCATGACACTATTTTTGCACGAACATTCATCGTTGCAGTGACTCACTTCACACACGTGCATGCTTTTCTATTTTCTGAATATTACACCTTTTGTTTGCATGAATGATCATTAACTCTTGTTTCCACTCATCTCATCATGCATTCATACTTCTCATGTTTTCAGTCGCCCATCGACCGGTCTGGGCTGCCTTAGCCTGGATCGTGCCTTGCCCGGCTAGCACTGTGCATTTCTGAAAGTGAAGAATCTCCCTTCCCTCCATAAATTGTGCATATATGGCCAAGCACTAACCTTCAGGCTTGCATTGTGCAATTCTTGGAGGAAGTGTCTTGTTGACCCTTGAAATTGCGCAATGGAGTTTGTTAGTTGCATGTCATTGCTGACTGAAATTGCGCATTGTGTAGTTTCAGTAATCAACAGGCCATGATGGACTACGCATTCCGCAATTCAAGTAGTTAGTTAGCCTCCTGATAACCCAGATTGCTCCTTTCACAGTTTTGGTAGTCAGTTTCCCGACCTCTCAGCGGAAATTGTGCAACCTTCATGATCAGTCACACAGGTATGTTGCAAGTCAGTTCTCAAGTTTGTTTTGGTTTTCAACTGACATATTGCTTGCCATGAGTGTTGTTATGTCTCCAGGTATCACAGGTGTTCATTTGCCTCTTAGCAACATAGGTACAATGGTTTCCAGGAGAGCAGAGTCGAAGACACCGTTCAGAGCACACTTGGGGATGCAGTCGATCAAGTGTCCATGAACTTGCCTGCCCACGAAGACATCAAGTTGTTCGTAGACAAGGACATCAAGATATGATGAAAAAAATATCATAGCAAGTAACACCATCAACAAAAATTGAAGGCAACATACCGGATGCATACGAACGGAAGAGGAAGGTTGTTAAAAACATAGAGGCATAACAAAGTTGCAAGCTCAAGAAGATCCACTTGTGATGAAAGCAACTTTGAAGACTCGGGCTATGAGGTGATGGGGCGACATGAAGATTGTGTGAAGGTAGAGAACAGAACAGAGAAGGAGTTGCATGCGTTGAAGCAACAACTCAAGGAAGAACGTGAGTTGCATAGACAAGAGAATGAGGTGAGCACTGTTTTGATTGCATGCAAGGGAATGCAACAACATGCATGTCATTGTGTGCACGCATGCGATCCCACCTATTCGGCACACTCACCAAGGCGAAGACAAGAAGCAAGTCCCACTAGAGTTGAACATGTACTTCGACAAGTTGATGCGCATAACCACGAGCACATGCTTGGAGAGCAGCATAGACATTATGCATCAACATGTTGTCGGTCCGGTCACACCAGGACGACCATGCTCATGCTATCAGATGAGTTGGACAAAGGAGCCATATCAGTGCACCACGATGCAACGAAGGCAATAGTTTGCTTCAGCAAGATGTCACCATTGAGCGCACGGACAACCAAGCTTGACATCAACTCACCACCTTTGACCATCACAAGCATGTCAAAGAGTTGGTCTCACCACAAATGGTTTGAGTGTAAGTGATGTCTTGCATGACTTGCTCAAGCCATTTTTTCCCACATGGGCACATGTGCATTGTAATGTGACGTATTTTCAAGTGGAAGTTCAAGTGTTGACAGTTGAATGTAATAGTCATAGAGTAGTTGAAGAGTCATGAGGATATGTTGTAGCAGCTACAACAACCATCCAAAATTTTGGCCTGCACCAATTTCAGAGCCTCCCTTGAGAGTTTCACTTGATGACTGTACACACTCGGGTTCACTCCATGAGCTCGTGTGAGTCTTTGCATCTGCCTTGCTTGTTCATTTCATTCAAGTTTCTGCATGTTGGTGTCGAAGTCATGATTGCGACCATGTTTTGGTTATGCTCAAAGTCTTCGCTTCGTATGTGCTTGTTGTGTTCGCTATGAATGCATCTGTTGCACTCACACATGGAGTCATATTCAATGTTGCACAAGCGTTGTCTTAATCAATGAACAGAGTGTTGTGTTGTCACTTGCACCGTTGGTCAGTCATGTTGAACGTTTTTATCTTGATGGTCTGGGTCGTTTCATCGTCGAGTCGTGTGAGTGTGTGTTTATGATCAGCTATGTATCTTTCGATTGTTCACACACTTAGTCATTTTGCTAAGGGCTTGACAACCAAACTCCCCTCTCCCAGCCAGACCATCACCCCACTATTGACTCGATCAAATGTCAACTAGAACAGCACAAAAGAACCAAGCTAGTCTTTTCAAGTTGCGTTGCCTACAAGCAATTCAATCAGCTTTCATGTTGGCCACCCGGACAGTCGGACCCGACAGTCAACCAGGAATAACTCCCCTCAAAAATTGTGCAGAGGCCACTGACCTCACTCGCTCGATTGATTGAGGAAATTGCACAGATAGGCCTGACATACACCAAGTGCCCATCCCTGTCTCCTTCAAAAAATTGTGCAGTTTTCTTAATCATTCATCTAGACAATCGACCGGTCGCTCATCCAAGAAATTGTGCAATTTTCATGAGAAAGCCTTATGCTATCCAGCAGTCTGCTCAGCTCAGAAATTGTGCAGAGATGATTAGTTCCCTCCAAGAATTGCGTAGTTTATGCTACCAGTGACTAAGAATCCAACTACCAATTCCCTCTGGGAATTGTGTAGTTTTGGCTGCCAGTGACCCCAATAGCTAATTGATAGTTCCCTCTAGGAATTGGGTAGATTTGGTTGCCAGTCTCCCGAGCAGTTCCTCCCAAAAACTATGCAATTTTTTCTTGCTGAACCTTCCTACAGCTTAGCTCGTTCCTCTGGAAAATTGCACAAATTGGGTTATACAGCCCTCGCTGCCCATTCGTTCCGAAAAATGCGCAGATAATCCCTATCTTGCCTTCCTACAACCTAGACTGTCTGTTATAGACATATGTGGGAACTGCGACCCCAATCTCATATGTCCATAAACCAAGGGCTTCTAAGCCCCTAAAAGTGTTGTTACACACCCTAAAGGAACAAGGTCAGCTGATTACATCATCTCCCAGAAGTTCTCCCTG
>APFE031003054.1:0-16613 GCA_000404065.3 Pinus taeda | reverse complement strand
AGTGAACCTTAAAGGCAAACTTCTTAAGAAATATCAACTGTAAAATAAATTTCAATGAACATAAAAACGCTTTGGAACATAACGCACAACATTTAGAAGTCTAGGCTAGAGACGTATTCCGGCATCGTAAATCCTGGTAGCTATCGTTTTCATCATAGGTTGGGTGATTCCTCCTCTTTGATACGACAAGTGCCAGTATGGACTTGTGCTCCCACGTATCATTGAGTATATATTGGGAGACCACAATAGGCTATATCCTTTATCCTTAGGAAGTCGTGTCTACCGCCCTATCGATCGCAATGCACTAAACACAACATTCAGGAAGATTGACTGTCGTACCTTAAAAAGTATTCTGCAGTTTTGAGATTGGTTTGGTAATCCCTCTATCTAGATTTCTAGAGTAGTCACTTTCGTTCCTTTTCAGACTCCTTAAAAGAAAAGGTCCATCTAAGCACTTGTCACTTTAGGCTCATTAAAAATTGAAGGTGACAAGAGTCATCTTTAGCTTTTTTCTCGACTCTTAAAAATTGAAAAAGTAAGTTGTGTCAAAGCGTCATAAAATTCATTTAATTTGGAATCACATTTCCCCCTTTTTATTTTGAGTTGATAAAGTAATCTGCAATCGTGGAAGAAAGTCAATCAAAACCTCGTCATTCGCAGAGAGTCAACCATCTTTGACTCCAGAAATGAAACCATTCTGGGCCAAGCGATCTCATTTAACTAGGTCAAAGTCTCCTGGTTTATTTGAAACTTGTGTTTCAACATCCCCAGAGACTCCAGTTACTCCAACTATTTCTTGTATCCCTGCCTATATAGAAGAAGTTCCACAGTTACAAGAGGACATTAGAACTGATCCTAGTGTAACAGTAAACACTTCTATTCCTGAATCAGCTCCATCTAGGGTTGATTCAGAAGGTGTCACCCCTCCAACATCTGTCGCTACAGAGTTTGTACCTTCTTTGGAACCAGAAATATTTTACGGACATGAAGGTCTACCTCTTCCACCTGCACTGATTGCTATAGAAGAGATTGTGGAGGATCTTCCATCCAGTACCCCGTTGCATTTTGGAACTGGGATCCACCTATATCCTTCTACTACAGAAGTTAGTCATCCTTCATCGCAAGTCCCTGTAGAATCACTAAGAAGTATTTTGGATAGACTCGATATGTTTGAACAACCATTGACATCTAGGACTGTGTCATCTGACACAGCAGCAGTAGAACCTCCTGCTGCTACTCTAACAATGTTCACTAGTATACCATCTATCTCAACTAGTTCTCAACCACTAGATGGAGTGCACTCAGGGACTATGTCGACAATATGGTCTATTCCTATTTGTTCATCCGGAACCTTATCTGGAATCTCTTATGTTGAGTCTCAGCAAATTGATCCTTCACAGCAGTATCAATTTGGGCAGTCCAGTCTCCAAAGGCCATTTTTCCCTTTGAACACTGGATTGCCACCATATGGAGGGCAGTATGCTTTTTCATTATTCCCTCTGGGAGAAAAACCATATGTGAGTTCACAACAGAATTCGGGTCAAGCTGGAATCACATCCAATGGTTGGGTACCAATACTCCCTCAACAACCAAGAGTTGTATATTCTATACAACCAAATCAACCTGTGTCGAATATTCCCACTACACCGGCTATTGTGATGGTGTCGCAAGTAAAAGCACTGCCCATTGTATGTCAACCTCCAGTATTTTAGGTCATAATACAACAATCTCTCGTCTCCGCGACTCAATCACAATTGTCGATTAGTGGATCCTTAACTGAAGTGAATCAAACTCAAATGGGTACTATAACCCCTCATCTTGGTCAAACATCGAGTATTGGATAACAACAAATGGTCTCTTAGCCATGGCTGGTGCAATATCAACAACCACAATTCCAGCAAGCTTACTGAGGACCTAAGAAACAAAGCTTTGCAGGTAATGGGCAGTCGTATATTCAAAACGGTTACCAAAAATCATATTATAATGGTTATGCCCATCAACCTTATCAAAGTTACCAGCATCAAATACATTATGCTAGTATGCAAAGACCCACGGCTTAGGCGATCCCATCTTATCCTGGGTATGCTTTGCCAAACCTGAATCAGTAGTTGCCCTTTTAGCAACTTTAGAATTACCATATCTGAATCGGCTAATAAATGATCCAATTGCTTACAACACATATTTCATTAAAATTGGAAAATTTTTATTACAAGAACATCTCTAGAATTGAGTTTTTTAGTTATTTTGAAATTCTAAATCCACTATTTAATTCCAAATTTAATGAAATATGTGTTTTACACCCCTTGGTTGCCGGTGATTCCTCATAAACTTCCGTCAGATATTCCTAAATTCAATGGAAATCTGGGTGAAGATCCGTCGAATCATGTGATGACCTTTCATTTGTGGTGTTCATCCAACACTCTCAATGATGATTCGATCAGGCTTCACCTTTTTCAGCGAACGTTAACTGGTCCAACAGTAAAATGGTACATCGAATTGCCTAGAGCTTCATTTGATAACTTTAACACCCTCGCCACCACCTTTTTAACCCATTTTCAGTTACCCATAAGGTACGAAACAAGAACGAAGCTTCTTACCAATTTTAAGCAGACGACAACCACTCACATATCTGATCATATTCATGAGTGGCGACGTTGTCATAGAATGGTAAAGACAGATGTTCCTGATCATCTGTTAGCTGAATGGTTTATTAAGTCATTGTTACCTTCTATTACAGAAGATGTGGCCAAGGGAGGAGTTGTCACTGAAGAGCAAGTCATTTCTCATGCACACTATCTAGACTTGGTCTATACTCAGTCTGGGATGCTCTATGACAAAATTCCTGATGCTCCTAGACCAAAATTTTCCATTCCTCCCCCTCCTAAATCAAACAAGGACTCTCATGCCGGCAATGGCATGATTGGCACCTCAAGTACGCAAACCACAAAGGCCCCTGCAGTTTCCAGTAAAAAAGCAAATGTCAAACTTCTTGCCTCGGAGGTTAATGCCATGTCATCCGACAAAGGCAAAGAACCGAAGCAACCAAGGGGCAAGAAGAAAGGGAAAAACAAAAAGAAGAAAAAGGAAGATTCGACTCCTAAGAAATCTTCTGAGAACCCTACTGGGAAACAGAAACCTTGTTATCCATGTTTAATATGTGACGACGAGCATTTCACGAAAGATTGTCCACATCAAGCTAAGGTTGCGAAATTTTTAAAGACCTCAACTACCTCAGCAGTGTTGACTGATCCGTTTCCAAACCCAGAAACTAACCTGGTTGCTATCGATCTAGCTTCCCCATCCCAAGTGCTTATGTTATCCATCTCGAAACAAAAAAATGATGCTTTGATATCGACAAGGAATAAAGATTATGGGAATCCATAGTCGTCGAACAACAAGGCTACAGATCAACCTATTAGTTCGACAACGACTTCGTCAGAAGTTGTGCCACCCATCATTCCTGAGCTAACAATAAAGCCGCCAAAGGGAGTAGTACACAAATCGACATTTAATCCTCATGCTCGAGCAGCACATAATTATAATATAGTAGAGGATCTGGCCCAATCACCATCCACTATGTCGACACTTGAAGTATTGCAGAATTTCCCCTCCCAAAAGCAGGCTCTATTATCAACAATAGGTGGGATTGACCCAACAGATTCCAATCTTGTGGCCTTTAATCATAAAGGGTACGAACCTTAGTTACCAACTCAACTCGCTTTCCTCATGCAAGTGAAAGCCCTCAACAAAAATGTTCATCGAACAATTATTGATAAGGGGGCATCTACATGCATTATGTCAATGAGTTGCTAGGAAACTTTAGGCTCACCACCCTTGTCAAGATCATCAATGACATTAAAAGCATTCGACGGAGGAACATACACCCTGTACGGGATTTTAAGTAACTTGCAAGTTGAACTGGGGGGAAAGGCAGTATAAATTGATATCGAAGTTATCGATGGAAACCTCGATTACAACATCTTACTGGGAAGGCCCTGGATTTATGCTATGGCTGCTGTTGTGTCAACTTATTTTAGAAAGACTGCATTTCCCTTCCAATGAGGAATTATAATCATTGACCAACAAAACTTCCTCCCCAATAGTGCACAAGATACGGGAAGCATTCCAATGATCCATGGAAGTTCTAAATCACTTCAAAATGTCGGAGTAGGTCTCCTAAAAGACCCTTCTTTAATGGGTACTTTTGCCCTCTCGCGTCAGAGTAATCTGACAGAAATGGCCACAGTGGAAAACTGTCCTATGATATCTTCTACATCGTCAAAGATTAAGAAGAACTCTGACCATTTTGATACTATAGGTCACCGAGGACGGTTCTTATCTTGTGTGGACCTCCTTACAAAATGAAACAAGGGTTATGAGGATAGTTCTTTTACTGTGTCAACCTCATTAAAAAATGAAATATACTCCCTTTCCAAATCGAGTCTTTGATTACGATCTCATAAAATCCAAGTCGAGTCTTTAAAAGATCTCGAAGGTAAACCTTCATTCCAACCACCGCGTTGAATGCAATGAAGCTTGGGGGGCATGCACCTCGATTTGCATCATTATGCTGGGGGCATGCGAACTTATAACAAGCATAGTTTTTTTCGTTTTAAGCTTGTGTAAACATGAAACTAAAAATGAGCAGTTTTACACGAAGTTCAAGCTTGTTAAAAAATAAACCTAGCGATGAGCAAATGTTCCCCCAGAGTTTAAGCTCAATAAAAAATTAACCCATCCTTCGGTAAATAACCATTGCGATCGCATAATCATCAGCTTTTGAGCCTTGGTCGTGTTCTTACCATCACCTCCACTCTTTCTAGTCGATCATATGCCTCCATTTGATTATTTACCCCTTTTGAGGAACAACTATGATGAGTGATTCTATTAGCTATCTTCTTTACACTGCCGTGATTTAAAAGTTCCAAACCTTACTTGGAACCAGCTGCTATCCGAAAAAATCACTCGTTCCTCAAAAAACGAGTCTCCTTTAAGCTCTTTTCATATGACTCGTAAAATATGAAAAGATTTCCGAGCAATTGGCCTTTCCAGCTCGTTAAAGTGATTGGAGGTGCCATCCCTATATTCTAGATTTTAATCTTTTTGGACTTGAGGGATCATTACACAAGAAGATCGAGCGCTTGTCTTTTTCGGCTCGTTAAATCTATCGAAAAGTCATCCATTTAATATTATTTTATACTTTTTCAGACTTAAGGGATTATACTATGAAAAAGGATTTCTGGAGTTTCCTTTCTGTCTCTTTTTAGACTCTCTAAAATTGAAAATGACCAAGTTATCTTTGTCGTTAAACTTGTTAAAACAATAGCAACAAACTTGTCCATGCAGACAAGAGCGAATTTCACTATCGCTAGGCTCGTTAAAACATAGTGACGGGTTTGCCTGAAGGGAAAATTATAGAATAAGCATATGTTATCCTCCTCAAGCTTGACAAAAATAAAGAGGTATTGGTCAGTAATGACTGGGGAAAATTTGGGAAGAAAACTTGAAGAAACTTTATTGGTAGCAAGTCGCTCTTGAACATGACACTTTCACTCCATCACCATGATTGAGTCGGGTTGGGTTATTCCGTTCACCGGTCATATCACCATTGGTCCTCCGTACCATCCATTTTTGGGGTTAACGCTACCAATCCATTTCAGTCTCACCGATATGTTCAAGAGAATTCACCAACCCAGCTTACATCTCATCCGCTACAATACCTTCACACTTCATTCTTTCATCACTTCCACCCTGAACCTTGTATCATCAGATCGTTTTCAACTCCACAAAATTATTTGCTCTGTTTCGTGTCGTAGATGTGGGATTCATTAAGGCCCTCCTACAATGGGTCACTTCTTGTCGACATCAACTCATTATCCAAGAAGTTGACTTAGGAACAACCCTTTCAGTACTTTGAAGCTTTCATGCCTCAATGGAAATTTTCTCACTTCCGGTGACAGGTTTACATCAATGGCCTTCGACCGGAAGATTTTGCGTGGTGTTCGACATCGACTCATGTATTTGCACCACGTGAATTGTACTACTATACCTTGAGGGTCATTATCATTATCGGTGATTCCTCTCGCACCTGTTAACAACTTACATCATTGGTTGGTAATCAGGTGATGTCTTTCCATGTTCGACGTCAAAACATCCTTTCACATGGATCGACTTGTACACCGGGTGAATATTGAACGAGTTTGAAGACCCCGGATCTAGTTTCATCCATCCGGGCTGCGATATATTCAGGAAAATAAAGACATCAAATGTACATCATAGCTGCACAGATAATCATCCAAGCTAAGGGATGATGGCTCTATCAGAATCATCAGTCTGCCATACAGATAATTGTCTATCCAACGTACATGAAAATGAATTTATAAAGCTGAGCATGGGAATGCCCGCCTCAGCTAGATCATGAAAATATTATGAAGATAATGTATTGTCTTGTATCTTATTAAGGTCACCTTCTAGTTCGAAAAACCTCGGATCCTCATGATAAAGCATTTCACCCGACATCAGAAGATTTACAACCTCTTGCTTTAGGGGGCAACTGTTAGAGACATATTTGGGCACTGCGACCCCAATCTCATATGTCCATAAACCAAGGGCTTCTAATCCCCTAAAAGTGTTGTTACACACCCTAAAGGAACAAGGTCAACTGATTACATCATCTCCCAGAAGTTCTCCCTGAAAAACTACTCAGAACTGGTCAAAACTAGACCATAAAGACTGCTCACTGCTAAGGGTGCAATGCATCTAACCTACTACATGCAGAAAGTGTGATGCATACTGAAAATCCCTTCTGTAGGGTGCGATGAGCGAGAGCAGACAAATGGCAGAGGCAGTTGGCTAGGTGGAAACCAAGAGAATCTTCTAGAAACTGCTCGTTTGACACTTGTCTCTCTGAATTTTCCCAGGGATGAGTAAGAGATCATGAAATCTCTAAGTGGAACCAAGAACTATCAGAGAAATGACACTAATAAAAAACCCAAAAGCTAACTCATGCACCTGCAAATATCTATATATGGATCCCTCATCCTAGAGATCCAGAGGCTGGAATTTTGTATCTTGTAAGGAATTGTTGTTGGTTTCTCTGTGGAACATCATAGTGTTGGGTGATCTAGCTTTTCATGAGGTGAAGAGGGCTTTCATGCTGGGAGGATGGCATTGGGTCAGATCAATGAATTGTAATCCTCTTTTCTACTACTTCTATCAATAAATCTATTTCAGTTTTCCTCCATATTCTTGTATATCTCTGAATCTTGTATTGATATATGCATTTGTATGGTTAATATATATCTAATCCTATATTGATTATGGTTATAGATCTCTATGCTTTGATGGTATTATGCTGCTTTGACTCTATAGGTGTTCTTTAAAGCGGGACAAGTAAGGAAAGAGTGGCAAAGCTCTGTCAAAGGGGAGAGGAAACAAGCAAGGAGCCAAGGGAAAGACTGAGGTTGGTACTCTCTGCTTCTCTCTCATCTATCTCTCATAAAGGAAAACACAAGTGACTTTAGTTTGTTTGTTTCTAAGATAGCTACCCATCTTAGTGGGACTAGCAGCTCTGAATGGACACTAGTTTTCCCGATAATACTATCCCTCCCAAAATTTGCATAATTTTGCCTCCCAGCCAAGCCAGACCTCGCAGACAGTCACTGCCTACTCAGGTTTCTCATCTCCATCACTCAGTGAATCTTGCGTAGTTTCCATCAGCAGTGCCCGGAGCCACCATCCCGCTTCACAAACTTACCGCCTCTCCTGGTTACCTGCTTCCAAAATGATCATATGTCATGGTAGACTAGGAGGTTTTGGATTTGATGTCGTCTCGTCATGAGTGACTACAGGTACAAGTATATCAACAAACATGGCAAGACGACGAATGGGATGAATGAAGGGAGCACATGCAGAAGGATAGGTTCACCAACGAACAAATGAATGATGCATGTGAAACGGATGAATGCGACGAACATGCACCTTAGCAAAAAAGTGAGCCTGTCAAGCCTCCCAACATGCAAGCGAGGAACAATATGAAAAAGCTTCATCAAGCGAACCAATGACCATCGAAGACTCTATGCACTTTGCCATGTAGAAGTGAAGCTATGATACACCATGAAGACATCCATCATCCAGCATCTCTGTAACTCGACATGCACTCTAGCAGCAACACGAATGTACCAACACTATCATGTCAAGTCATGTCGAGTCATGTCATGAGTCATGTCACCCACATCTCCACTATGGGTTATGTCGTCAATCAATATGATGTAAGATGGAAGTCCAAGAGACCCACTTGTTGAACAAAGGGTCATGTAAGTCGAAAAGTCATGGAATTCAAATGGTCATGAGGGTAGTTGAACAGCCACAAGGGTTAGTTTCACCCTTGGCTATAGATACCCCCTCATTTGTACATGCAAAGGACTTTTCACCTCATTTCCTCCCACATAGCCAAGAGAGTCTGTAATATTTTCTTTAAGGAGTAAGAAGTGGCTCCAACACCCCACACTCGGGGTTAGTGATGTATGGTGTAACGATGTGTCTTGGAAATTTCTCTTAATTCAGAAGCCTGCTATAGGCTGGGACATTTTCACACATGTATTGCATCTATTGTAAGACTGATCTTTAACACTTGTAATGCATGTTGTTTTAACATGTGTTCTACATCTGAACTGTTTCATTTGTTGTAATGCATAATCTATTAATGGAAATGTGTTGTATATGTTGTTAACATTGTCTCACGCATGTAGACTACTCTATCAGACATCAGATAGACCTTTCACTTGTTCGGACTAATCCGTTGAGTGTTGTACGTGTTATCTTACCTTCTATGTTGTGATTGTCGCATCCGTGTGGACTGCTCCTCCAGAAGTTGTGCATGTCCTGTTGTGTTGTGTGTTCCTAGCCAAGTTGGGATTGCATCCCATCCAACCTGGAACTCCCCATTTTACAGTGAAAGAACCATTGACACGAGTACACTTACACTCACCAGGCATGCGCAACTCACTTCTCGAAGACAAGTCAGACCACTCTCCTGTGTTGACAAGTAAGAGTTGAGGCAAATCCTTAAGACAATGGCAACTAGGCCATCATATCGGATGGGAATCCCACACCAAACGGTGTGAGGTCTACTTAGGACTTCATACCGGGGTGATCCCCTGAATGTTGGCAGGTCCAGCAACGTCAACATTTCGGGTGCTAGAAGGAGGGCCACCAATTGTACAAGGCTGACATTCCCCTCACACTCACTCATCAACCATTTGGTCAAGGTAGTAGTTTGCACTCCCTCTCACCTACACGTGACTCTTCCTCCTCACCTCCCAGAATTGAACACGAGATTTCATATCAACAACTTCGTTTTGTCCGTCCCAACACTCACCAGTTCACGAAATAAGTCAAATTTATCTTAGGCATACAACATCTTCCATACGCATCAAAGAAATCAAAAGCCACTACCACGAGAGTTGTTGTATCATTGGTAGAAGAAGCAGTCCTTTCCACACTTGAAGGTCTGGAAGAATCCATTAAATACGTAGAGGAACCTCCAATTTTATGGCAAGGCAAACGAGACACTCTTGTGATCTTGGGATCAAACTCTGGTATAGGAGGTGGAGGGGAAGGTAGCGGAGGAGGTGGAGGCGGAGACGAACCAACGGACTTAGAGTCGAAACCATCAAACTCTGAAGGAGATGAAGAAGATGAAGAGATGGCTAACCCAAATCTTGAATGGATGACTTAGGTACCATTGGCTCTATTGGCCGTTTTGCATAAGATGCCAAGGCGAGTGGAGAGAATGAACATTCAGTTCGACCCTGAAAAGACGGTAAAGGCAGAAGACCACTTAGATAACTTCTACTTGCAGCTGCAGGCCCTTGAGGTATGTTATGATGATGTAGCATGTAGATTGTTCCCATGGTTGGTCACGCAACTTCTTGGTATCACAACCTTCCACCGAACTCTATACACAATTGGGTTGCATTCAAACACATGTTCCTTGAGAAGTTCACTGACGACAAGACCCTTGCCATGCTACTCAAAGAGTTGGGAAGCCTCAAGACGGAGGGAAAAGAGAAAGTGAAAGATTTCAATCAGAGGTTTACATGTATATTGAACAAGTTCGTAGCAGACACTAAGCCTCATGACTTCATCACCACTAATTACTACGCGTCTGCACTACCAACCAACATCATGCAGTTCGTCAAGCGAGATGTGAAACCAATGCTATTGGAAAACTATGAAGAGGCTATTACTGTTGAGAAAGAACTGCATGTAGCCAGAGTCATCAATGATGATGAATCAGCGAAGGACTCCAAGGATGCAAGTAGGAAGTCCCAGGCAATGGCAAGCAAGGGTAAAGACAAGGAAGTAACTGATATTGAGACCCTCACTCGTCTTGTCAAGAGCTTGTCTACTGAAATGTACGAACTCAAACAACATAGAACAGAGACATTTGCAAGTAATCACCTGCTTAGGCAGAGACAGGAAAGCAACGCATCAAGCAACAACTAGTTCATTTCAAAAACTACGCAGAAGCCTTTGTTCCAGCTCAAACAGTGTACAGATCCAAAATTATGTTCTTTCCACAAAGAACATCATCCTGATAACTCTTGTTCGGGCTGGAAGCAATTCATAAATTATTTTTACAGTCGTACATTCGACATGGGAAGAAATATGCAGGAGCAATAGGAAGACATGGACAATGATGAAGAGGTTGCACTTGATAATCCATCAAGCTCTGAGCATGTGGTGAACGTGTATCAGTGCTCACAAACAATGGCAAAGATGAACACCAAGAAGCAACCTCGAAAGCAAACTGACCATTACAATCTTAGGAGTAAAGGGGCTCCCCCACACTTGGGGAGATGAAAGAAAAGGTCAGATTGTTGATAAGGAAGACCGATCCACCGGTTGGCGCAAAGCAGAAAACACAAACCAAGTCTGGGAGGACAGCGACGGACAAAAACACATCCATGAGCAGAAAGTTGCACAACACTCCTCTGGATAACAAGAACACTCCTTTTACCCCACACACCTCGGTGAGTCTACCACCTACGGATTACAACATTGTTGTTGATATGAAGAAAACTCGGGCAAACATCAGTTTGTTCGAGTTGGCTAAGATTCATAGCCAGCGAGATATACTATTATGCACATTGGGATAGAAAACACAGCCTCTACTAGCAAGGGAGTAAGTACACTTCCTAGATCACTTTCAACTATACTCAATACACTCCAGATGGAAGAAGAAAACTTAGGTTGCCCTCCATTCCTGCTATCTTTTGAAATTTTCAACTGCAATGTTCACAATTGTTTGGTTGATTCTAGTGTGACATCCAATGTCATGCCACTCTCCATCTCTAAAAGGATTAATGCACAATGGAGTGAGACATCCACGCGAATCATCCAACTTGATTGAACATCGGTACCAACCATTGGTGAATTATGAGACGTGATCATTCGAATATCTCATGACAGTCGAGTTCACCATTGCATCAACATAATAGTTGTGGACATCCCAGAAGCATATGGTCTATTACTCAGTAGAGACTACTACAACAAGTTAGACGGATATTTTGCTACAGACCGGTCTCACATGTGGATTCCATACAAGGGAAAGTGCAACCAAATCTGGGTAGAATCTAAGAGATACATGAAGCATAATGTCACTCCCATCAATGGCGAGAATGAACTATTGGCTTTCGCAAAACTCATGTTCGGCACCTGCCTCCTTGAGACAACATTGGGGTGTTATCCTGCACGACCAACCCCAACCCCACCAAATGCACAATTGGGACTCCTTCCTTGCCCAACTGATGGTAATGAAACTTATACAACACATTGTACCAATAGTAGCAGTGGTAGCAACAATAGTAGAAGCATAAGTACTAGTACATAAAGTGGTTTGCATACATATGAGTTGTGGACTATGTACTTCGACGGATCAAAGGAACAGGACAACTCAGGAGTCGGGTGTGTTCTGATTGACCCTTGCAACATGAAGCATTTGGTGTCAAGTCACATGGAGTTTGAGTGCATGAACAATGTAGCAGAATATGAAGCACTCGTGTTGGGCTTGCAGAAATCCATCAGCCTCAATGTGGTCATGCTCAAAGTGGTAGGTGATTCAAAGATAGTGGTATGGCACGTAACACCATTCATTATTTATCACAACATCTTAAAAGTTACCAAGAAGAGGTATGGCAACTAATCTCAAACTTCCAAGCATTTAATATCATTTTTGTACCACGTATGTGTAATGCAGCTGCCAATGCATTGGAAAATGCAGCCTTGAGAATGTCACCGATTAGGGATAGATTTGCTATTGAAATTTTGTACAAACCATCTATCCCGGACAACATAACTAACTTATGCATGTTTAATGATGACCAACATATAAAACATTTTATGGCCAACGTTGACATTTTCAAAGATGTAGCAATAGACGATGATGAGCACGAGTGCTCTCTACAAGAAGAAGTTGGTGACATGAAAGGCCACATTATCACAAAAGGTGTGGCATCATTGGAAAAGTTAGATGACTTGCAAGAATAGTTCCAGGGGCCAAGGAACAATAAGACCCATAGTTCCACCATGAAGCACAAACTGATAAACCTGGGAACAAAATAGGATCCGAAGTTTATCAATCTTGGTACATGTTGTACACAGCAAGAGCAGCAAACCTTTATTCACTTGTTCAAACAGTACCGAGATGTGTTCGCATGGATGCACAATGACCTAAAAACTTATGACATGTGGATCATCCAAAATATCATTCCAATCCAGGAAGGGGTCAAGCCATATCAACAGAAGCTGAGAAAAGCACATCCGTCACTTGAACCCCTCATACAGAACGAGCTTACTAAATTGTTGGATGCATAGATCATATACAAAGTTTGACACTCCACTTGGGTCTCCAACCTTGTGCCTGTACGAAAGAATTCTAGGGAAATCCGCTTGTGTGTCGATTTCCGGAATGTAAATCACACCTCAGACAAAGACAACTACCCCGTGCTATCCATGGACCATATTTTGCAAACAGTATCTGGGGCACAGATGTTCTCTCTCCTTGATGGTTTCTCAGGATACAATCAGGTTTTGGTAGCAAAACCTGTTAGACTCAAAACTACATTCTGTACCAAGTGGGGTACATTCACTTATAGATGAATGTCGCTCGAGCTTGTAACGAAGGTGCAACATTTCAGTGTGCTATGGACATCACCTTTCACACACTCATTAGGAAAAGCATGGTGGTATACCTTGATGATGTGATTGTGTTCTCAAGAAGACGAGAAGACCACATATGCCATATTAAGAAAAAAATTGAGCGATGTTGAAGATACAGGATTTCCTTGAATCCTAAGAAGAGCGTATTTGCCGTGTCGGAGGGGAACCTCCTCGGACACATCGTTTCCAAGAGCGGGATCAAGGTGGATCCAAACCGGGTCCAAGCCATCACACAGATTCCTCACCCAGTCCACAAGAAAGCCATGCAGTCCTTCTTGGGCAAGATAAACATCCTCTAGAATTTCATCTCGGATTATGCGTAGATAGTCAAGCCTATGTAGAACATGATCAAGAAATATGTAGTGTATAGCTCGGGTAAGAAAGAAAAGTATGCATTCACCCGGATTAAGCAGGCCATCACAGAAGCACCTGCACTCTACAACCCAGATTTCAAGAAATTTCCTGCCATACACCTTTGCTTCTGATAACTCACTAGCTGCAGTACTCACTCAGAAAGACAAAGCTAATGATGAACATCCCATCTCTTTCATGAGTGCAAGAATGTAGGGACCAGAGCTCAGCTATCTCGCCATTGACAAGCAAGCTTATGCAGTTTACAAGGCGGTGAAACACTTCAGGCCCTAGTTGCTTAAGAACCACTACATAGTCTTCGTTCCCCACCTAACAGCCCACACATTGCTAGTACAACAAGAGTTGGGAGAATGACATGCGAACTAGATGATAGGCTTGCAAGAATATGATCTTGAAATCAAGACAATGCACACGATCAAAGGACATGGGCTCTGTAGACTTTCAACTGAAGCATTACATGCTCTGGAGAACAAAGAAGAGCTCGTCGGTTGGGAGCAGGATATTTAGATGTATGACATAAGGCGAGCAACACCCATGGAAAACGGAACCTCTTGGTACGTAGATGTACGCCAGTACCTTGAGCATGACACCATACCCTCTCACTTTTCTATCAGACAGAAGGGGGCATTGCGCTTGAAAGTGTTAGCATATTAGTCGGTGCACGGAGTGCTTTACAGAAAGCATAGTAATGGAGTTTTGCTCAGGTTCCTAGAGGCACATGAATCAGAGAATGTACTTCAAGATCTGCATGACGAACTCATTGGGGGTCACTTTGCGGGAAATACCACTGCACACAAGGTTATGCGAGCCAATTTTTACTGGCCCACATTATTCAAGGATGTGCATGCCTATGCCCGCAACTGACCGATCTGTCACTGATGTGCCGGACAAAACACGAAGATCAGTAACCCCACTACACTCTGTTGTAGTGACTGAACCATTCCAACACTGGGGCCTGGACATTGTTGCGGAAATTTTCCCTCATTCATCAAAACAACACCACTATATATTAATAGCAACTGACTACTTTACACGGTGGACAGAAGCTGTTTCACTCAAACAAGTGAATGACCAGGAGGTCATGAGCTTCCTCTAGCAGAATATCATCTCACGCTTCAGTGTTTTGGTATCACTTGTTTTTGATAATGCAACTTATTTTTTCTCTTTGAAACTCTATGAATTTGCATTACAGAGTGGTATTGTGCTAAAGCATTCATCAAACAGAGTCTAAGAATAAAAACCTCATCTATATAATCAAGAAGATCATTTTCTCTGAGCAACGTAACTGGCATACCGCCTCGACGAATGCACTATCAGCTGACCGTGTAACACCTAAGCCCTCTCTGAATACCTCACCATACTTCCTAGTTTATGGTAAAGAAGCCATCCTCCCACCAAATATCTACTTGCCTACACTTCAGCTTACCTAGGAATCCCAAGGCAAGCCTTACCAGCTAGTTTGGAGTACGATGGATGCTCTCCATAAGCTTTAGGGAGAAAGGATGAAAGCAAAAGAAAAATTCACACTCCCCTAGAACCGTATCAAGAGGTGGTTTGATAAGAAGTCTTCAGGGAAAGCTAGCTTCGATGTGTGTGACTTAGTTCTAAAATGGGATAAGCCCCATGAAGACAAAGGCAAACATACGAAGTTTCAGTCCCTGTGGATTGGTAGGTACATAGTCCATGAGAAGCTTGGCCAACACATATATCATTTGCAATCACTTGACGGAAGGATTGACAACCTTCCTATCAATGGCCAAGATCTCAAGCATTATTTTCAGTAGGTTGGGCCACGCTCGTTCCATGTACATAGTCTACTTGCTACTTGTTGTTTTCATCTTCTTTGTTTTGCTTATTATCTTTGTTTTTCCTTGTTTGATTCTGCTTACTATTTTTGTCCACATTCGTTGTGTTTGTTTGATATATTACTATTTTGTTTCTAGAAATAAGTGCTGCCAACTACTATGTTCTGGCTTTTGAATAGAGTATGTGGCTGAAATTTGAGGAAACTCGTGACACTACAACACTCGACCAGTCTTGTATCTGCCTTCTCTATGCTTGGTTGTTACTTTCGACCGATGAAGTCTTGATGGAAAATACGAACCATCTGCAAGGGAAGTTTCGGACCAACTGTGAACCTGTTTCCACACTGGGAAGCCCCACGCCTGCACTCAGCCTTCTGCTTTGTGTGTTCAAGCTCATCCAACTAGTAGAAATGGAGAAGGGGAAATCTAAACGAGCAAACCTATGTCAGAGGTCTTACATGCTTCTCTGAAGGAACAACCTCTTCTGCTCTTAATAAGTCAGGATCCCTCTCCCACCCTAGAAATTATAAGTGCCTATGCACAGTCCTCTTAAATGATACAAGGGCAAAAGAAGAGAAAGGCTTCCTGCGCACAGAGGTGAAGCACGCAACTCGACTGGGGTACTCACCCGGATCGTTGGCAGTGGAGCAATGTGTGTGTTCTTGCGTGACTCCGTCGGGGTACGGTTCAGTCCTGCTGGCAGTGGAGCAACACCAAAGATGAAAACTTATACTTTGAAAATCTTCAACTTGCGAGCTAAACTACCCTTCCCGAATTTGAAACACTAGGATCTAAGCTGAACTTTTGATTGTGTTTGACTAAGTTGGCAAAGGGTGAACCATGTATGTCCATGGGCTAAGTGGGGAAACTGAAGTAACCCGCACAATGATTCAATACTCTTTGAAAGACCAAGGCCCTGTGCTAGCAGTTAACCGAAAATGAGAAGCTGGAGTTCTACCAGTGTGTCGCCAAGTGTTGTAGTGGCTACAACCACCCTCCAAAATTTTGGCCTGCACCAATTTTGAAGCCTCCCTTGAGAGTTTCACTTCATGACTGCACACACTCAAGTTCACTCTGTGAGCTCCTGTGATTCTTTGTATCTGCCTTTCTTGTTCATTTCATTCAAGTTTTTGCATGCTGGTGTCTAAGTCATCCTTGAGACCATGTTCTAGTTATGCTCAAAGTCTTCGCTTCATATGTGCTTGTTGTGTT
>APFE031003050.1:0-10700 GCA_000404065.3 Pinus taeda | reverse complement strand
TGCGATCATAAAGCATACATGATACATCATAATTTATTACATTTAAAGTTTAAACATTATGATTAAATTTACATCACATTTACTCCTGAATGATAATATAATAAAAATAGAAATATCAGAATATCCAAAATCAACTTTTAATATATATTCAAATCTCAAAATCAGCCTTTATTATAAATATGAGGCTACAAGTACAATAAAGACTATGAGGCTGCAAGAACTATAAGACAAAAGACTAATCGCTATCATCATAATCCTTGTCAAAAATAAAAGCAGAAGCATGCTCAACAGTGGATGGTGGTGCTGAAGAAGATGATGGGCCAATTCCACTTCCAGGCTGGACCTCAATATTTAGGGCAGCAAGAGCGAGATCCAAATCAAGGCTTTCTGCATTCACATCCCATTCTTTAGAAGGAACACTGTTTTATTCTGGACCCTTACGAGATGCAAGGCAAAGGATGGAGTGCACATAAACAAGATCCTCTACCTTTTGTGAGCCCAACCTATTGCGCTTCAAAGAATAAATAAAATCATAGGTGCTCCAATTACTTTCTGCTGATGAAGAGCTTGCCACTTGTGAAAGAACATGAATGGCAAGGTTTTGCAAATGTAAATCATTTGCTCCATGACAAATCCACCACCTAATTGGATTCATGGTGCTTCTCTCTTCCAAAACTGATATATCTGTGTAATCATCTAATCTTGCAACAATGCTGGCAAATTCTTCCTTTACCTCCTTGTATAGATGAGATGGAAATATTCTCATAAGGGTTTTTTTCACCCCATTAGCCACCTCTCTATCGTTATGGGGCGCCTTCCTTTTCCCATTGCTTTAAGCAATAAGCTCCTCATCACAAAATTTTGGGTTCAAGGCATGTGTTAAAGTGTGGAATGGAGTGTTGAAATTGTTCCACCTATCAACAATGATTTTCTTAACTAAATCAAGAAAATGATCATCAACAAACAAAAGTTGTGGAGACTCCTGTGAAATAATTTCCATAGTTTTCTCAACCATGGAATCCATGCCACCATATACCTCTCCTAAGAAAGGTTGGTGAGTGTCAACATTCCGAAGAAGCTCAAATGCAGGGGTTGTGAACTTTAGTAAGAAATCTATCTTTCTCGACCAATCCTCATCAAGGCACAATCTACACACCATATATTCCCACTCTGAACTTGCTTGTCTCCACTCAACCCAAAGTTGACTCACCACCATAGAAACTAATGCATGCTTAACCTCAACAAGGCAACGCAACATTAGGAAGTTTGAGGCATATCTTGTCTCATAAACTTTTAACAATTCCAATTTGGAGTACTCTCGAAATATTTCCTGAGATTGGTGGTGGTTGTTGATGAATTTAACAATGTCCCTTGCTTCCCCTGTGATTTCCTTTATCCATGGATTTTTTTATTTTATTTTATTTTATTTTCGATCTCCTCTAAGATCAGATTCAGATTATGGACAATGCAGGATGTCCAAAAGATGTGGTCATACCTCCCCTCAATAGATAAAATTTCACATTCCTCTCTCTCTTGCCACAATTTTTTTTTAATTTCTTTTCTCGTAGTCTATTGGGAGTCTCCTACCACATAGTTGGACGACCATGTCCAAAACTAGAAGGCACATGATTTGAAGCATCCTTGGAGCAGGTCTTGTAGGCCTCTTTTGATGTATATTTGAAACTTATTTTGGAGACACCTTGCAAAAGTTTTTGAAGTCTATTTGGAAAAGGTTGGAGCCTAGGAGGATTGGAGCCCTCACTTTGACCAAGTTGGAGCTTGGATTTGTTGAGAGGAATGGAGTCTTCCTTTTGACCATGTTGGCGCTTGGATTTGTTCAAGGTTGGAGCATTGAAGGAGTTGGAGATTTTGTTGTACAAGTTGGAGCTTGTGATTTGATTTAGAGGATTGGAATCCTCACTATATTCATCAATAATAATAAAAAATTGTTCCGTTTCTTGTGTTCTAGTTTAACTTGTGATAAAAATCTTCACTAGCATAATAAAACAATTGAAAGGAATATTGATTCACCCCCTCTCAGTATTTCCAACAAAATTCTACAATCTCATTTTATATGGTCTCTCAAACCCAAAGACAGATGATTGAAAAATTTGTCACTTTTGCCACTGCTTCTTTTAAATTATTCTTTCAGTATTTGGGCTTCCACATTGAGACTAATGATTCCAGAATAGCAGATTGGAAGTGATTGACAGAGAATATAGAGAAGGATCTCTTTATGAAGTCACGCGTGGTTGTCCTTGGAAGGTTGCCTGGTATTACTGAAAAGTGTTTTTGAGGCTAACCCCGTGTAGTGGATGCCATAACCCCTCAACCAAAAAATGATGATCGCAGAACTCACATTCAGATGCCTTTGGTCTAGCAACACCGAATCTCTAGGAATTCTAGTAGTTTAGTGGGAAAAAATCTTCAATCCCAAGTCTGTGGGTGAGTAGGGTTTGAAAAACTTTCGTTTTCATCTCATGGACTCTAGCTGCAAAAAGGGTTTGGAGAATCATCACTGATCAACGCCTTTAAGAACATACACTATTTGGGAAGTATATTCATCCTCTTAAGTTGATCAATAGGATATCCTGCCAGAAGAAAACGGGTTACATGATGTGGAAAACATTAGTGGGATCATTTGATACAGTTGAAAACAGTGTTGTAAATATTTCAATTTTATCATAAAAGATTATGAAATCACTATCTTAATTTTGCCAATGTTTGCAGATTTTCACTGGTATTTTGGTGGTGTCTTGATTTTGTCAATGTTTGCTATCTTGGCCAATATTTTCTCCATTTTAAGGAATTTTTGCTTTTCCGGGCCCTTGCCAATTTTATCCTAATCTTCTAAGGGCAGGTGGGCAACAGAATACGTGTTATAGTGGATGGCAATGCATTGGGAGGCATGGAACCAGGCTTTGAAAGCTCAGTTAGTTTGCTTACTAATCAACACCCAACAGATCTGAAACTACTTGTGATGTCTCCCACTCAGAACACTTAGGTGGTCTGTGCGATAAGCAAAGTGAGAAGAATTATAGCTTGATGGACCACTACTATAGGAATGGAACTTTCACAGTGAACAACTTTTCAAGGCTTCAATTATCTTACAAGATGAATAAGATATTCTAAAATGGGTCACCCACCCTCAGACAGGTCAGTCAACTATCCATTTAAGTTACAAAGAATCATTTCTAAAACACGAGGTCTAGATGTAAAAATGGGCATGGAAGATGCTACGGAAGACCCAAAGTCCATAGTAAAACTTACTCCTATATGTGGCTTACACCTAAATGTGGCTTGCCTTGGAGAATAAAATATTGTCATGTGATAATCTGCAACGAAGGGGATGAGAGGGTTCCAGAAAATGTTTCCCCTACAATGAAAACTCAAAATATGTCTCACACATCTTTGTGCACTGCCTTGTCTCCAATGAGCTGCGGTAGTATGTCAAGTACATGAAAGTGGGCATATGTGATTGGAAAGGGGAGAGCCTGGAAAATGCATTAAAGTTATAGTTTAAGAAACAGAAAGATCAGTAGCACGTCCCATTTCCTTTTTTTGTGCCAAAATGAAGCCATATTCGAGGCTATAATTAGATGTGCACTAAACACTAAATTAGGCTCAATAAATGCAAATAACACTAAAATTATTTTTATTTATTTCCATATTACGCAGGTCTTAACATTTCTTAATATTAAGTGGCAGATTTTTTTTCAAGGTGTATATAGAAAGGGCGAGGGAATTAACAGCAGTTAAATACAAGTGCTATTGCATACACTGAAACAAAGCGCATTCTATATTTTCGCCATGAATTCTGAAGTTTTCATACCCAGGGTGGGAGGACAAAATTAAAGCAAATATATGTATAACAGCGGTAAAAAGAATAGAAGCTTGCGCAATTAAAAAAAAAATGACTGTCTATATATTTAGTGCATGAACTGCGAAACAGAAAAATATTTAGTGCATGAACTGCATGGACTGAAATAAAGTGCATTCCAAATTTTAGCCGTGATATGCACTCCAGGTTGGAAGTCACAAATTTAAAGCATTCAAGCACACTCCAGGTTGGAAGTCACAAATTTAAAGCATTCAAGAAAACATGACTAGAGGAAAATAAGTCAAAGATATGGGAACTGGAACATACCAGGCACCACCTCTGGTGCTTCGTCTACTGCGTTGCTGTGATAAAGCTGGCCCTCGTACAACACATACTGCATTTGCTTTGGCGCATACTCACTGCCATTGGGCAAATTATTATAAAACCCAATAACGTCACCCTCCACGTAAGGTCCATCCCCATAGGGCTCTCTGATAGCCTTATGAACTTTCATGCCATCAACATCTCTGTAGGCATATCTATTCCCATCACAACCGACAGGAGCGTCAACATCTCCTTTCTCTGTAGACCACCCCAATCTGGTATGCCCAGTTTTACCGAGGCAAACAACCTTGATCTCAAAATACCATGCCCCCTCCACCACACCCCTAGTAGCCCTCACCGTTCTATATCCTTTAGTACTCCCTGCAATCAGTCTATCTTTACTCAGCTCAATCTTTTCTGCCTTGTGGATCTTTGACAGACAAATCCTCATGTTTGGGTTGTCATCCTCATCCTCATCATCAAGCAGCCTGGGGGCGGGAGTTATGAGAGTAGTATCTTTTGCTGCGGGATTGACATTACCCCTGTTCTTCTTACCCGACTTCCTGGATGCTGATGCTGATCTGGTCTGGGCATTAATGTTTCTCCTTTTGGGCTTTTGAATAACTGTATCTGCCCCCCCATTGGAGCCAATAATTTCCTCTTCTGTGATGTTCTAAGCTTGGTGGCCACAGTATCCTCTTCAAATGCCCGTGACTCTGAGGCGTCATCCTTGTACCCACTTTCGTCGCTCTGATCCTCTTCTCCTTTCAAGCCTTCCTGTTCACTTGGGCCATGGTCTTCCTCATTTAGGTATTCCAATTCTTCCTCTCCTCCAACACCAACACCGACTTGGCAATTGATCTTGTCTCCACCAACACCGACTTGGCAAGATGACCCGTGATCAAGGGGACGTTTCTGCTGTTCTGCAGGATCATCCAACCCCTCATCATACTCCTCTTCCTCTTCGTCGTCCGAGATCTCAATTACATTCCATGATGGACGATGAGGATCCATTGAGCTGTGACCTAGAGTATAGTATGCAATCATGCATATATGTATTACAGATGATATATGTACTCCACATGAGTATCATTTTTGTAATTATATGATCTCAATATAATATATTTAGCTTTTTTTCTTCTGAAAAAAAAATAGTATGCAATCACGTAGCAATCCAACAGAGTTTATAGAAACGCGGTGAGCTAGAGTTTCTATTGCCTTTCCCTCAATGAGTTTGCCTTCAATATTCTATTGTCATATTAGTTTTCTCTGATATTTAAAAGAACCTGGTGCAGAGAATGGCACTGCAGACCCACTTGGCCAAGGCTGACAGACATTTAAAAATAATATGTTATCTGACTTGGCCCGTAAAAAGGGATGTGAAGGGAATTTCCGGCACACTGTTGTTGTTGTAGTACAAGTTTACGCAACTAAATTATTTTCATTGCGTTCACTTATGAAGATGAACTAATTAGGCACCTTTCAAAATTTAGAGGTAAATTAATTGGGTTTTTTTTTATGAGTAGAGGTAATTTAGGAAGCGTTAAAGATAATTGGTTTACCATGACCAAATCAATCAATTGTAACTTGAAAAAAGTGTAAGTGATGAATAGCATCTAACAAGTCAGTTTGAAAATCTAAATATTTTGATTTTTAGTTCTGTAGATTAAAAAATAAATTATTTGATAATTATATAAATTAGGTTGTTTTTTTGGAAATGGTGCAAGTGATAAATGTAAATTTAAGATGTATAAAAATATAAATATTTTAATTTTACATCAACATCCATTTGGGATCGAGATAGATGCAAGTGAATATGTCATGGGGGCTCTGTTGATGCAGCACAGAAAGCCTATATGCTTTCATTCTAAGACATTTACATCAACAGTAGTTAAAAATTGGAAACATTACATAATGGGTAAAAAAACAATCATACACACAGATCATGAACCACTTCAATATTTAGACTCACAAACTAAATTGCAACAATCAAGACATTACAAGTGGATGGGTTTTCTACAATCAACCTGCCTTACATCCAAGGGACCACTGATAGGATTGCGAGGGTTTTAAGGAAGTACGATGTGCCCGCTACTTTCAGGCCTCTCAATACTATCTGTGGCTCCCTCAGGTCTGTAAAGGATCCTATTGATCCAAAAGACATGAAAGGCATCTATATCATTCCTTGCTCCTGTGGGACGCCATATATAGGTGAGACAGGTCGCTCTATCAAGCAAAGGATTAGTGAGCATTCGGCTGACTTAAGGCATGGAAGGGCCAAGTCCTCAGCCCTGGCTGAACATGCCGAGAAGACTAAGCATCATGTCTGTGTTGAAGAGGCCCAAGTCATTGCTAAAGTTGCGCAGTTTCACCATCGCAAATTTAGAGAGGCCTGGAGATTGAGAAAAGGCAGAAGAACCTTAATAGGGATGATGGCTGGAAGATTAGCAGTTGCTGGTCCCAGCCCTGTCTTCCTAGCCTCCTCATTCCCTCATTTGTAAGATCTCGGGTTGGTCCTTTTTCCCTTTGGTTATTTTAGTATGTTTATTATATAATTAGCTTTTAGACATTATTTGGTACTCATCCTTTAATCTTAGTGTCCTTAGGGTATATTGTATTAATATTATTTGATCATTTCTATTATCTTAGTTAATTAACATTATGTGTCTTATTTATAGGATCTTCATTAAATTCTTTCGAACCTAATTTCTATTTTGTTTTGGAATAATAATATTCAAGAAGTAATTTAATAAATTATTTTTGATTTCTTAGATTTATATATATTATATATCGATTTCTATAGTAATATTATACGAATATTATCATCTATAATTAGCCTCTTTTATAATGTCTAGATATAAATTTATTAATAAATAATGAATGAATCATTATGTGAATTCATACTAATAGATATATACAAATATATAGTGGTTAATAAGTAGATATTTCACCAACCATGATAGCAATTGTGTTATGAATTTCTAATATATAATTAGTTTTTAAAATAGTTTATATAATTTAAATAGTTTATATATTAGAAAAGGTTGAATATATTATTATTCTAGTTTAAACTAAACTCCCCATTAGTATATGGAATTAGTTATCTTTACCTAATTTCATAGATATTTGATAAATAGATTTTGGACCATTATAGGTAATAATATATTTACCTAATTACATGGGTAATTTAAATAGTATTATTGGAATAATAAATTAGTAAATTAAATATAGATTATTTAGGAAATATGAAGTATTAAATAAATTATTAAATTGTATCGTAAATAGTATATAATTTAATAATTTAATTTCAAACGGACCATATATACAAATATTTAGTGGTTAATAAAAAAGTTAAATAAGGAGATATTTCACCAACCTTGATAACAATCGTGTTATTAATTTCTAATATATAATTAGTTTTTAAAATAGTTTATATAGTTTATATATTAGAAAAGGTTGAATATATTAGTTAATTTTACCTAATTTCATAGATATTTGATAAATAGATTTTGGACCATTATAGGTAATAATATATTTACCTAATTACATGGGTAATTTAAATAGTATTATTGGAATAATAAATTAGTAAATTAAATATAGATTATTTAGGAAATATGAAGTATTAAATAAATTATTAAATTGTATCGTGAGATAGTATATAATTTAATAATTTACTTTCAATCAGACCATTAGATTTGAATTGATAAATAGAAATTAGTTATTAAATAAATTATGGACGTACACAATTATATTAATTTATTTGAACTTTGTTTTGTTTTATGAATATATTTATAGTTCATTTAATTAATAAACCATTACATTTAATTAAATAAAACAACATGAATTTCAGCTACAGTAGGAATTAATTGTTAACGTATTATATTTTACTAATTTAACAAATTTTAGGAATAAATAGTATGAAAATTATAGTAGATTATTATTTATTTGACTGGGTATTGAAATCAGATGGTAGCAGAATGTCAACTATAGCTGTTGGATCTTTGCCCATTCTATTTAACAAGCTATGCTGGATCGGTTCTTCAACTTGTCCTGACGATGAACCACACTGGTTGGTTCGAAACGCGTCGACAAATGATTTTGTATGTGATTTCGCCAAAATCTCTCTAACAATATTATGGATCACAGAAGTCTAAATTCCTTAATAATTTCATCTTATTATCAGATATAAGAAGGGCATACATAATAAGGTTGCAGACATGTTATTAAGCCCAATTATATATGCATCTACAATACTTAAGCATAATTTAGTAATTCATGAAAGTTACATTGAACAGTATGCTCAAGATACATATTTTTAAGATGCATATGCAACTTTAAGTCATGGAAAGTAGGTAGAATAATTGGATTACTACATAAAGGACAAACTCTTATATCATTTGGGAAAGTTATGCATTCCACAAAATGAAAGAGTTAACATAATTCGAGAAGCGCATACTTCTCTCATATTAAGTCATTTTGGTGTAAGTAAAACAGTTGCAAAATTACAAAGATTCTGTTATTGGCCATGAATGAAAGAGACAATTTCTAGATATATTAAAGGATGTACTCTGTGTTCTACAAGCAAGCCAAGTAATGGAAAATTAGGCTTGTATACTCCACTTCGAATTCCTTCTCGTCCTTGGGAAAGTATTTCCATAGATTTTGTTGGGGGATTGCCAAAGTCTAGAAAGGGTCATGATTACTTGAATGTAGTTGTGGATAGGTTCAGTAAGATGTGTATTTTGATACCATGTAATAAACAGGTCACAGCTGAACAAACTGCAAAGTTTTTCTTTCAAAATGTATGGGTTCATTTTGGGTTACCCACTTCTATTGTATCTGATCGAGATTCTTGATTTGTTGGGAAATTTTGGTCAAGTCTATGGGATTTAATGGAAACAAAGCTAAATAAAAGCACAACATTTCATCCGCAAACAGATGGTCAAACAGAATTGATCAACAGGACAGTGATACAGTTGCTTCGAGGATATTGCAGCAAGCATCCCAAATTTTGGGATGAGAATTTGCGTTATGTACAATATGCTTACAACCATGCAAAACATTCTTCTACTCAGAGATCTCCTTTTGAGATTTGTTTTGGTTTTATAACAAAGTCTCCCTTGGATTTTTTTTATGTTAAAGACAACAGTTGCTGAACACAATGATGTGGACAAAGCAACCAAGTTCATTGAAGAAATCCAGGAAATTCACCAGATAGTACAAGAGCAACTCGAAAGAAGCCAAGCAAAGTATAAGGCGTGACATGAAAAGCATCGAGTTGAGCATAGTTTTCAAGTTGGTGATCAAGTCTGGTTGTACATCAGCAAAGAAAGACTACAAGGGGAAGGTAAAAAGTTCAAAGCAAGTAGATATGGTCCTTTCAAAATACTTGATAAAATTGGTGAAAATGCTTTCCACCTAGATCTACCAGCTTATATGCAAATCTATTAAGTCGTAAATGTTGAAAACTTGAGGCTGTATGAACCTTCATTGATTGAAGATCCCGAAGAGCAAGGTTTGCTACCTTCCATTGAGGATCTGTTGCCTAAGTATCTTGATAGGAAGACATAGTTCTTGACAGGCGGATAAGAACTTCGCGACGAGGGAATGTTGAGTATCTTCGAGTTGGACTCAAAGGTACAAATCCAAGTAAAGCACGATGAATAGAGATTGGAAAAGTGAAGGAACTTTATCCTCACTTACTCGGTAGCTAAAACCAACTTTTGGTGGACCAAAAACTTCCAGTGGGGAGGAGTGATCCAAAATGGATTCAGCATAGCCTCTAGATCAAAAGCCTTCAAATACAGGTGAAAGTGGAATCATGTTGAAGTGCTCGTTAATATGAAGCAACAATGCAAACAACGTGTAAATCCGAGTTTGGATGAAGAAATTAGAACCAATTAAAGATTTTAGACAAAAAGTCAATGCCTACATCAGCAGGACATGTGGCAACCTGGGAAAGCGTCACAGGTTCTTGATGATGTCAGTGCAGAAGGTGATGTGGAAGTTTGTGAATGGTTCATACCACAAGCGATGGGGATCAGCGAACAAGAGCAGAGTTCGTCCAATCAAAGGAGATCGATGCATGTCGCATCAAAACATGTAGACAGGTTATCCTGGAAAACAGATGCGATAAAGTTATGCAAAAGAAGTTAAACTCCTTTGACTTCCGGCAGGGAAGCGGTAAGTGGTTTATCACGTGCCTTCAAGGCAAGAAACAATTTTCTACCAAGAGCACACGATGTTCAAATGTCCGTGACTCTGAGACGTTATCCTTATACCCACTTTCATCGCTCTGATCCTCTTCTCCTTTCATGCCTTCTTGTTCACTTGGGCCATGGTCTTCCTCATTTGGGTATTCAAATTCTTCCTCTCCTCCAACACTGACTTGGCAATTGATCTTGTCTCCACATATTCCATCTTCACTCTCATTCCCTCTTTCCCCAAAAGTATCAGACTGAGATGACCCGTGATCAAGGGGACATTTCCCAAGTCGTTTTTGCCGTTCTGCAGAGTCATGTAACCCCTCATCATCCTCTTCTTCATACTCCTCTTC
>APFE031003047.1:2171-12880 GCA_000404065.3 Pinus taeda | reverse complement strand
CAGACGCAACCTATCGACATCTCTGTTAAGGCAGGGATTGTCGAGAACATTTACATAGGAGTCACCTGCACTCCTGAGGAGATTCAAGTTTATATCGCACTTTTTCGCGAATTTCGCGATGTCTTTGCATGGTCCTACGAAGAAATGCCCGGTATTGATACATCCATAGTAGTGCACGAGATACCAACATATACCAGGGCCAAACATGTTCATCAGCGTTTGCGTCCCGTGCACCCCCGTAAGGCGGCAGCTATCAAAGCAGAGGTTGAAAAACTTCTTAAGGCTGGATTCATTTATCCCATCCCACTGACAGAATGGGTATCAAATATTTTCCCTGTCGACAAAAAACAGGGCAGCATTCGCATCTGCGTTGATTACCACGACATTAATAGAGCTTTCCCAAAAGACAACTACCCCACACCATTCATCGATCAACTCATTGACGAGTGTGCGGGCAGCGAAATATATTCTTTTATGGACGGCTTCTCTGGTTACAACCAGATTAATATCGCTCTGACTGATCAACACAAGACGGCCTTCATCTGTCCTTGGGGCACCTTTTCTTACAAAAAGCTCCCCTTCGACCTTAAAAATTCCAGCGCTACCTTTCAGCGTGCGATGTCTTATGCTTTCCACGATATCAGGCACATTGTACAACCTTATCTGGATGACCTTCCCGCTCATTCAGCTAAGCGCGCGGACCACCCATCGCATCTTCGTGAGATCTTTCTTCGTTGTCGACACTATAATATCCGATTAAATCCGCACAAATGTGTCTTCTGCGTCGAATCTGGTCGACTTCTCGGGTTTATCGTCTCCCGAGAGGGCATCCGTTTGGATCCCCTTAAAGTCGAGGCAATTGTGAATCTCCTCCCCCTGCTACTTTGCGGCAATTACAGAGTTTGCAGGGGAAAGCTAATTTTCTAAGACGGTTCATCCCAAACTATGCCAAAGTGGCAAAGGGTTTTACATGGTTACTGAAGCGTGACACCCCATTTCAATGGGATGCCATAGCCGAGGAGTCTTTTGCTCATCTCAAAGCTCTCCTAGTTTCCACCCCTTTGTTGCGGCCTCCAAATTACCATCGTGACTACACACTCTATCTGGCCGCTGCCAATACCACTATCGGCATGGTTTTGGTCCAGGACGACGATGATGGCATCGAGCATGTCATTTATTATCTTAGTCGCAACTTACTAGATACGGAGACTCGATATGCATATGTCGAGAAGTTGGCTCTCGCCGCAGTCCGCACCGTCCAACGTTTCCGTCACTACATTCTGTTGCGTACTACGACGGTGATTTCATATTGTAACTCCATGACCTACATTCTTTCACGACATTACTAGGGGGCAAATACTCAAAGTGGATCGTAATCCTCCAAGAGTTCGACTTGGAATTTACTGCGGCCAAGTCCAAGAAATCACTCGTTTTTGCTGAACTTTTGTGCTCCTTGTCGTCCGCCGCTACTTCCTCACAGATAGAGGAGTCTATTCCAGATGAAACTCTTTTCCTTATCAGCACCCTCGATCCATGGTATGGGGACATAATTTTCTATTTGCAGACGTCCTCCTTCCGCCCCAAGACGTCGAAAGACGCTCGTAGAAGGATTCGTCACCAAGCTCAGCCATATCGCATAGTTGGGGACACCCTGTACCGCCTTGGTGTTGATTCGGTTCTTCGTCGATGTTTGACCTTCGAAGAAGCTGAAAGAGTTCTAAACGACTGCCACTCCGGCGCTTGTGGCGGTCACATGTCTAGATATGCCACCGCACAGAAGATCCTCCGTGCTGGCTACTTCTAGCCTTCCATTTTCAAGGATTGCATTCTTTCCGCCCGTTCTTGTCACGAATGTCAGATTTACCAATGGAAGATGCGTGCGCCCGCTGCCCCGCTGCACCCCGTTGTGACCGTAGGTCCCTTTGCCAAATGGGGCATCGATTATGTGACATGTAACCCTCGCTCGGCCGGGGGGCATGGTTACATCATCGTTGTTGTAGATTACTTTACAAAATGGGCTGAGGCGATGCCCACATTGTCGGAAGACGGTCATACCGCGGCGCAGTTTCTTTTTAACCATGTTATTTCTCGGTTCGGAGTCCCACAAGACATTATCACTGATCACGGAAAACATTTCCATAATCATATGATGGCCGAGTTGACAACCCAACTAGGACTTAGGCATGATAGTTCCACTCCATACTATCCTCAGGCAAACAGTCAGGTTGAAGCCGTGAAAAAAGTCTTGGTCACGATGCTTCAGAGAACTGTTGGCATGCACAAGTCTAGTTGGAAATTGATGTTGTTCTCCGTTTTGTGGGCCTACTAGACCTCCGTGAAGGATGCCACCGGTTTCACCCCTTTTTAGCTAGTATATGGACTGGAGGCAACCCTTCCCATTGAGTGTGAGATTCCTTCACTCAAATTAGCCGTCGAGTTACTTCCCGAGACTACTCTTGTAGAAGAGCGGCTTCTTTAATTGGAACGACTGGACGAGACACGTCGTCTAGCCTCCCTAGCTATCGAAGCTCAAAAGAAGCAAGTAAAAACTCACTTCGATAACTCTGTTAATCCCCGCTCTTTCGTCGAGGGAGACCTAGTACTGCTCTACGATCAAGCTAATGATAAGCTAGGAGCAGGAAAACTCGAGTCAATGTGGCATGGGCCCTATATTGTAAAAAGAGTTCTACAAAAAGGTGCCTATGAGCTGATAGATTATGAAGACAATCCCCTGGACAGGCCCCGCAACGGGCTGTATCTTAAGAAATATTATGCCTGAGTCCAGGCACTCTCTCGTTTACTTTTTACATGCATATGATTTTTTACAGTGTGTTGTGTGTGTGTGCGTGTTTATTTGATTTTTGTCTTAGTGTGTCGGCATGATTTCCGCTTATTGTGTCTTTTGCTTCTTGAACAGATGTCTAGATCACCTTACATTGGTTTCGCTAATGGTGCTTCCCGCAGTACTCACAATCTGTCATCTGCGGCATGGGTGATCTACGATCCTCATGGTGAGTTAGTAGATATTCAAGGTGTGTGTCTGGTTTGTACAACAAACAATGTGGCTGAATATAGTGCTGTAATTGAATTATTAGCCGAGGCGATTAACCTCGGAATCCGCTCATTGGTTGTAAACTTAGATTCACAGCTTGTAGTCCACCAGCTCAACGAACGATATTCCGTCAGAGATCATCGTTTTTAAGGTTGTATTTACGTGTTAAGTTATTGGAAAGAGATTTTGATTACATTACTTATCATCACATTCCAAGAAGACTTAATGCAGTAACCGATGCATTGGCTAATTATGTATTGGACAGACATTTGCGTAATATGTAAATAAACAAAAAATGAGAAGCATAAGATACAATAAAAACACCATGTATATCTATATATCATGTGGCGCACTAAGGCACTCAAAAAATAAGTGTACATGTCCAAAGTAAAGCTGACGTCCTCAATACATCTTAGACGTATGTCTCTCAAAAACATCAGTGGAAAATGAACCCTAGGCATCTACTACGGCAGGTTATGCTCTCTGTAGCATGCCACTGCTCGTGCCACCCGCCTCAAAAGGCGGTGCATCCTGGGTTCCACACCCACTATATGAATCTGGGAAGCTATGGGGACCTCCTCGATCCCCTGGTAATCGGCACTCCTGCCAGTAAGCCCTCAAGGTTGTGTACCACAGTCTCCATCATGTCACCTACTGGAGGAGCCAGGTCCAGGACCGCAGCGCCTTGTCCCTCTCTCCGTGCCTCCGGAGCCAGACCAAGGGGTCTCGTGGGTCCCACATCTGCATATCATAGCGTTTATTAAGACATGTACATGAAAAATTTAAAAACATTACAAAAGATAAAAAATCAAAAACAGATCAAGTGTTTTACCTCCATCGTCCCACTGCTCTCCCGCAGGCAGTGGCATGTCGGGATCACCGCGAAAATCGATACCGGTGTATGGCCAGTCCTCGACGAAGATAACCTGGCGATCCAACCACTCTCGAAATAAAACATCCCATGACACTGAGCGACCGCCACCTCCACGTGGCATGACCCGGGCCCATCGAGTGGCCCTCGTCTCTTGTGGACTGCTAGGCAGATCCACAACCATAGTCTGCAGCTGTAAAGCCGGAACCCGCTCGAACATGAGCGGAAGTAAGAGTGACCCATAGCCAAACTGTTTCGACTCTCCACGTCAGCATTTGCTCAATTGCCTCTTCATATTGGTCGTCACCTCTGCTGCCCAGTTGAAAACAGTGGGCTGTAGACACTCGAGAGCTAGCAATAGGTGGGCCTTTGAGGCCTCATGATTGGCCAAACTCCCTGCTGCCCGCGTCACCATGAAGAGTATGGTGTGAAGGACCATGTCACCGTCACCCACTGATGGAATCCTTACCTTCCCACTCCGTGTTTTATGCGCCTGTGGACACACTTGAGTCATGAGCTGGTCAAGCGTCTCGTCGCTGGGTCGTTGCCCCTCCAGGATGGGCATCACACCCTGATGTGACAACCCAGTCAAAAAATAAATGTCAGTGGAATCGAACTCGATGTCGTGGCCTCGAATCGTGAATTTCTTGTCCACTGGGTCCCAAGCTCTGATCAAGAGCTCCAGAAGGTCCGACTGTGCTCTCAAGCATGGAGTGAGAAAAAAATTTAGGAAACCGCATGCCCGCATTGCATTTTGGCATCCCGCATTGGCATAAGCGGCAATATCTTCGTTATCGTGAGCCCTCTCTTGCTACACAAACGCCATTGCATCCTGCATGACCACCAAAAAACATTAGACTGCCAACCATTGAAGTTTATCTATCCAAAATCTTAAAAATCAAGTTTCGCGGCACCAGCGCGACTGTTTTTAAAACACTCGTGCTGATAATGGCGGCCCTTTGTTTTTTCCTTGGGTCAGCACGGAAGCACACGAGTTTTCCGCACTGACCCAGAAAGTGGTGTGTGTAAAATAAATCGACTAGCGCAGACCCGATGGGCGAATCCGCGCTAACCGAGAGCGCACCAACGCTCAAAGAATTCGGCCAAATGGCCAAATCCCACGGTGGAAATACCTAAAAAATGACTCAAAACAAAGCGCAGGGCAAGAGGAACCTACCTGGAACCAGCTGTCGGATGAATAGTGTCCGCACGGGGTGGAATTCACTCCGTCAACTTCGCAGCTCCACAACGTTCTCCAAGGCTTAAAATGGTAACTATGGTAAAAAATGAATTTTACCCCCTATTTATGGTAAAAAATTCTTAATTGACTTTATAAAAGTGGGTTTTTGTCATGTTTTACCATGGATTTAGTGCTAATGTCACTATGTTATGCCGTTATGCATGTTTTACTATGGTTTTTAGCATATCAAACGGGTTTACGCGGGTGGTTTTCTTGTGCAGGTCCTCGGAACCGGCGAAGTCACAATGGATCTATATACACTTGGTCCCAGAAAATGTCGTCTTTAAGCTCTTTTCTGACATAAAGCAAGAAAAGATAGCCGAGCCCCCTTTCATCTCATCAAAAGGAACGAGAGGCGGTCGCTTTTAAAGCTCTTTTTTCGACCGTTTAAATTAACAAAGATCGTCGGGTGTTTGTCGTTTCGCACTCGTTATTGGCTCTAAAACGACGTGCTTCTGACCGCTTTTTTACTTTTTCGGGTCAAAGTCACTATTTACGAAAAGTACTCCTCGGTCGTAATGATCGGGCGGTTCTTCCGAGCATCATTTTATACTTTTTCTGGCTCGAGAGACACAACTTTAGGAAAAAGCACCTCCCTGGAGTTTTCTTTTCTGTCGTCTTTTCAAACTCTCTAAACAGGAAAAGACGCTGAGCTCTTCCTTTGTCAGACTCGTTAAAATTTAGTGACATCGGATTCCGTCGAAATGATGCTCCTCAAGCATATGCTATCTCCATCAAGCTTGTCATCCAAAAATAACGGGGTACTCGCCAGAAATGGTGGGGGAAATAAAGGAATCATAATCGTCGTCATCGGCAGCATGTCGCTCTTGAACATGGCACTGTTTGCATTCGTGTCTGGGTGGGGACATCTCATCTCGTTTAACATTTTCCTCCATGGGTTTGGGTTATCCTATTTGACTATTCATCTACTCATTGTCTTGCCATCACGACCTCTGATCATTTGACCGCAAATACTGCCAAATCCGTCATTGTGCCGCCGATATGTTCAAGAGAAGTTGGCCTCTGAAGTATAACCTCCCTCCGATATCTCACACAAAACATATTGTCTCTTTCAGTCTCGTGTCGATTATGTGGGAAACATTATGGCCCACCTTCGACGAAGATCACTTCCTGTCAACTTCAGCTTATTATCCAGGAAAGTGACCTAGAGACTCCCTTCAAGTACCTTGGAGCCTGCATGCCTCAATGGCAGGTTCTTCATGTTCAACGCGAGGTTTTCATCATTGGCCTCTGATCGGATGACTCTACGGGTGTTTGACACCAGCTCATTCATTCACACGCCGTGGATTGTACCTATAGTACCTTGAGGACCATCGTCATTATTGGTGGCACCTCTCGCGTCTGTTAACAGCTTTCATCATTGGCTGGTAATCAGACGATGTTCAAGCATGTTCGACTTTGACTCCTGTATTCACATGTTTGAACTTGTACTTCGTTCGGGTTTGATGGAGCGCAAGACCCTAGTTCTAGTCTGTTGCGAACCCGGCTGCAATTTTGTGGATCATTATTACATGACTCATTGATGGATGGTTGCGCCCATACCTGAGTCTTTTGGGATGGCTGCGACCATACCTTTTATCATCATGGTCTCTTCAGCTGGGTGGCTACGTCCATACCACAGACCTTCTTCGTATGTCTTTTGGATGGCTGTTCCCATGCCTAGACTACATGTAATCGAGATATCAGTTGTACCTACGTGTAGGTTCTTCCTGGTGGTGTTCCGGTTCAGCAGTTTTGTAAAGCATTTCACCCCTCCCACTCTCTCGGGCTTCATGCTTTAGGGGGCATCTGTTACACAGTAATTTGTCACTATCTCCTGGTCAGTCTCCCTACTGTGTCATGAAATTAATTCATCATGCTCATGCTCTCTGAATTGGCCAAATAACCCTCTTTGCCAAATTTTATTTGATCATCGCGACTGTTATTGAAATAACCGCGCTGACTGGCGGCTTCTAGTGCAACTGATGCGCTGCCATCGCGAAAGCACACGGGTTTCCCGCGCTGGTCGAATTTCATACCCGGTGCATCCTATGTTTGTATTAAAACGTGCTGACATAGCTTCCCCTGTTACTGAGATGTGATGTCAGCGCGCCAGTCCAGTTATTCACCCGCGCTGATCCTGTTTAGGCGAATTTGTTCTAACAGCCAGCCTTCCAGATGACTCCAGACCTGGTTTTTGGCCTTGTGAATGTCGCCCTCCCTTCTATGGCATGTCTGTTCGTCATATGAGCCACCTTTCTTGGAGATAAGCTTATCCTTCCACCATCCATGCAGACTCCTTCTCCTATATAAGCCTCCACCATTGCCATGAGCAGCTAGTTTTTGGAAGATAGCTTTTGACATAGAGGAATTCATAGTGCTTTAGTGCTGCTCTTAATAGGCAGTTGATGTGTTAAGTGTGGATTGCTAGAGGGCTTAAGGAAGGTTGTGAAGTCTTGTTGCCTTGTGTGAGAGAGAGAGTTGTTTGTCTTGGGAGATCTACCTCCAAGGGTGAATGCTTATGAGACTTGCTGGCTGGACCCTCTTGAGAAGGACTCAACGTCAGAACATTGGTTGTACCTTTATCTGTTTTTGATTAATAAAAGATAGATTACTACTGTTATGGTTCCATTCTCATTTGTCTTGTAATGGTTAATGTGAATTACATCCTTTCTGACTGATGTATAGTTGCTTTTACTAGATTTCACGCTTGTGTTTGTTTCTCTTTGCATGTGCAGGTGTCCATCCACGAGGATAGTGGAGGATCGTGACCGACTAGAGCAAAGGAGCGAGAGCGGCATCTCTTCATCAAACAATAGCGCTGGAATCCAAGTAGGTGTTCATTGCCTACCTTGTAATTGCAATTAGGAGCTTGCATAGTAGCATTGATTGATTGTTGCTAGACCCGTTCTGGGCTAGTAGGGATCGCCTCTATCCGAGAGGGGATTTACCTCTCCAACAATTTGGCGACTCCGCTGGGGACGTAGCCTGTGTCTCTTGTTGTTCATTCTTGCTTTGAGGTTTGTTTTGGTATTTTTTTGAAGTTTTGGGGATTAATTATCAGTCTCTTGCATTTCCTGGGTTGATCTGGGAAATGCCCCTGTTTGATTGAACGATTGGCCGTTTTGATTTGGGAGTTTTGATTTTCCTATCACTATTTTTGAGCTCCATCGCGGATGTAATTTTAACAGTCGTGTTGTCATCACGCTCGACCTTTTGCAACATCCTATTCATCGCGTAATTACGCCTAACAGTCGCGACGATCCTGGAAATCGGATCATCACGGAAAAGACGTGTATAGTCGCGATGTCAGCGCCACTTGCTAGCTTTTTACCCGCGCTGACCTTGGGTTGCTAGCTTAATTCCCGCGACGACTGTGTTTTTCTGCGATCAGCGTGGGTTGTCTGTGTAAAATTTTTGCTGACATCTCGGGTTGTCTGTGTAAAAATTGCGCTGACATAGTGATCATCACAGGTTCTCAGTGTGTAACTTGCGTTGATTCCTGAAAAGTTGTTTTTATACCTTTATCTCCTAAATTCATCAATCTTTCTTATCCCCTGTTGTTTCTTGTCTCTCATTAGCTTGTTTTGATTGCTTTTGGTTAGGGGCACTCTCTCTTTGATTTCATTCGAGTGAGTCTTGTGTTTTTAGACCATGTGACCTAGCCCTTTAGAAGTTTCATCGAGAAACCATTTTCTTGGGTTACTTGTCTATTCAAGGTTCATCCACAACCCTCTCATTAATTTGCTTGAGGCTTTTTCACTGCTTGTTGCTGGTTGATTTTTAGTGTCGATTATTGAACCACTTTTTTATGTTGATTCGATTTCTTCACTACCAAGCATAGATCACAATTGTTTGGATCGATCAGTTCACACTTGCTTCCTTCTTGCTTGAATTCCTTTTTGCCTTGTTGGGCTCAGATCACATAGCTCGTACAAGCCTTTGTTTTTCCTTTGATTTGGAAAACTCTTTTGGCGTCTTGGGAACTTTGTTGTGTTTTCATTGAGTGATTTTACTCCTTTTGCTCGGTGTTGTTGTCTCTCAAAATTCATTTTAAGTGCTTTGTGCCATTGAAAAAAAAATCAAACTAATATCTTTTGCGTTCAATAGTTAAAAGGGAAAAAGAACATTTCATTGATTTGTATTCTCAAAAGAAAAGTTTCGTTTCCTTGCCATTAGCTGCATTAGATTGTCTGATTTCTTGTGTTCATTTTGTTTGATCGGAAAATTCTTAACCTTCTCATAGTTAGAATTCATCGAACGAAATGGTATTCTTTGGCATGTAGTTTGCATCTAAGTAATTGTGAGAGATCACACGGTAGGGCCTGAAATCGAAACTTAACACAAGATCAACTTTAAAATGAACTGAATAAACTTAACAACGCATTTGAAATTAACGCAAACATCTAGAGGTCTAGGCGAGAGACGTGCTCCGGCGTTGTTAAACCTAGTAACACATATTTCATTAAATTTGGAAGTATTCTATTACAAGGCCTTCAACAACATTCATTTTTTTTGTAAATTTCCATATTAACTTGATTCACCATTAAAATAATTTGCAAAACCAATTAGAGATCATGAATAGGTCAAACATGGGGTTGTTATGTATAATAGTATCAATACACAATAGGAGTGCGAAATCCAACTCTTAGAAGAAATCCTATATTTGACTCAGTCCAAGGGTGGTACTTTATTAGATGGCCTAGGAAATGACCGTTGTTTTAGTGAAAGGTTTTTTTTACCAAGCTATACCATTTTTGAATTCGAGGGAATAAAGGAATTATAGGTGTATTCTCCTTTGGATTATCATGTGAATTCATGTACTCCAAGACAGGCTTGTTTGAAGGAAAATCAATATCAAGGGAGTCATATGAAATTGATGGAGTGACAACCCATGTGCGAAGAGTATCCTAATCATATTCCATATTAGGATGGATTTTCTAACCAAGGTCAGTAGATGTTAGAAAGATTTCTTGAGAGGTAATCACTTCCACAAAAGTTTGCATTATGCCCCCATGATATCATATTTATTAGGCACCACCCAAGGAGTAGTAGGTTCAGGGGATCCATTGGTGATATAAGAGATCATGTTTATATAGTTGGAAGAGTGTGATGAATGAGGAGGAGTTAGGGGAAGGGTACCCATCAATGAAGAGTATTTGAACATCCCTTCTCCAATGATTTCAAAAGTGAAAGAGGAATCCCCTACAAATGGAAGTCACTAGCTATCATGGAAATTCAAGTGAGGATTGCAAAAGGTCAATTAGCTGAAAGTTACAATCTTACCCTAATTATGGAACATCATGAAAAAAAATACTAATGAGACAATAACCATCATGGCATAGAACTAGGTTTTCCCAAGAAAGAGATTGTAATCTAATGGGGCATCAATTCCTTTGGCTTAAATTGATATAATTTTTCCCATGATCTCAATAGAAAAAGAAATAAAAACCCTAGTGAGGTTCGAGGATGTTCCCATTGAAGGCCTTTAACAAAAATTTCATTAATTAAAAGGTTAGAGATCAAATATATTTCCAACACTTTGA
>APFE031003044.1:35525-50031 GCA_000404065.3 Pinus taeda | reverse complement strand
GAATCATATGGCTATAATGCCAAGGGGGAATATTTATAGAATGTTTTGGGTTTATACACCATGGTGTCATACTAGTAGGGAAAGGGTGACATAGGGAGTTAGATAATAGAAGTTAAGGGTTAATATGGAGGGTGAAGGTGAATGAGGAGTGATATCACTAGGTTTTATTTGAAAACAACTTAGCTTAGGGAGTAGATCAAAATGAAAGGAATTTTGCACAAGAAATGTGGCTCTTAAAGGAAACAAGAACCAACATAAAACCTTGAATTTCTTTCATAAACACAATTGGTGAAGGGATGTTAGTAATGAGTGAACAACAAGGAGAAAAGGGAAGTTAGACATGCTCCATTGTGCTGCTTTCCTTGTTTTAACCAGCAAGATCCAGTTTGGAAGGAACACCACTTCTGCAACCCCATCTACCTACCCATCTACTTGCCTAGCATTTTTTGTTTCTTCTTGGAGGGTGCACTTGGACTTGCAGACCCTTATTTGCCTTTTCTTTTCCACTGGCTTTTTCTTTTGATTGCCTATCTAATACTACCCTTATTTCTTCCAAGGCCCCAGATTAAGCAATTGGGAACCTTAGCTTCTCTGCCTAACTATTGGTCTGCCAAGATTAAACAGTTTGGACAGACTTCTTTCTCTATTCTACAACAGAAAATTGAAATATGGCATGATCCAAATTAGACTGTCAGACCATCCATCAAAATTTAGTAAACATGAAGGCATGTACACACCTTTCCTTTCCTTGGAAATATGTGATCTTTGTATCAGCAAAGTAGAGCATATTTGGCATTTGAATTTGCCAATCATGAAATATGAAACCTATTGGTATAGGTATCCAACACTCTCCACAAGTAGTTTTAGTGCATAGTTCAAGCTCGTTAAAAAATAAACATAAGTCATGAGCAAGTGTTTCTCCCCACGTTTAAGCTCATTAAAAAATGAACAAGTAAATAACCATTGTGAATGCCTTATCGCTAGCTTTTGAGCCTTAGTCGTGTTCTCGCCATCTCCTCCAATCTGTTTTTAGCTGATCATTCACCCCCATATGATTGTTTACCCCTTCGAGGAACATCTATGAAGATTCATTCTGCTAGCCATCCTTGTAATAATGCCGTGATTGGAAAAATTCCAAATCTAACCTGGAATCAGTTGCTACCCGAAAACTATCACTCGTTCCTCGAAAACGAGTCTTCTTTAAGCTCTTTTCACCTGACTCGTAAAATATGAAAAGATTGCCGAGCAATTGGCCTCTCCAACTTGTTAAAAGTCATCGGAAGTGCTATCCCTCCTCTAGTTTTTAATCTTTTTGGACCTGAGGGATTATTACACAAAAAGATCGAGCGCTTGTCTTGTTTGGCTTGTTAAAACTATCGAAAATTCATCCCTTTTGTATTATTTTACGCTTTTCGGACTTAAGGGATTATATGACGAAAAAAGAATCGTTGGAGTCTCCTTTCCGTTTCTTTCAGACTCTCTAAAATTGAAAAGAACCGAGTTATCTTTGTCGTTAAACTTGTTAAAACTGAATAGCGACAAACTCATCCAAATGGACAAGAACAAGTTTCACTGTCACTAGGCTCGCTAAAATATAGCAACAGGTTCACCCGAAGGGCGGATTATAGAACAAGCATATGTTATCCTCCTCAAGCTTGACAAAAATAAAGAGGCACTGGTCAGCAATCACTGGGGAAAATTGGGAAGAAAACTTGAAAAAACTTTATTGATAGCAAGTCGCTCTTGAACATGACACTTTCCTTCCGCATCCATGCCGGGTTCGGTTGTTCCGTTCACTAGTCATCACCATTGGTCCATCACACCATCCATATTTGGGGTTAACGCTACCAATCCATCGTCAGTGTCGCCGATATGTTCAAGAGAAGCCATTCAGACAATTCCCCTGTGTCTCTCCCACTGCAATACATTCATGCTCCATTCCTTCATGACCACCACCCTGAACCCTGTATCGTCAGATTGTCTTCACCTCCAAAATCATTTGCTTCGTTCCGTGTCGTTGATGTGGGATTCATTAAGGCCCTCCTGCGACGGGTCACTTCTTGTCGACATCAACTCATTATCCAAGAAGTTGACTTAGGAACAACCCTTTCAATACTTTGAAGCTTGCATGCCTCAATGGCAAGTTTCTCACTTTCGGTGACGGGTTTACATCAATAGCTTTCGACAGAGAGATTTTACGTGGTGTTTGACACCAAGTCCTTTTTCACACCACGTGAATTGCATTGTAGTACCTTAACGGTCATTTTCATTATTAGTGATTCCTCTCGCGCCTATTAACAACTTACATCATTGGCTGGTAATCAGGGAATGTCTTTCGATGTTCGACTCCAGAACATTTTTCACATGGATCGACTTGTACTCCGAGTGAAGATTAAACGAGTTTTGAAGACCCCGGATCTAGTTTCATCCATCCGGGCTGCGATATATTCAGGAATATAAAAACATCAGGTGTACATCATTGCCGAACAGATGATCATCTAAATCAAAGGATGATGAGTCCATATCATCAGTGTGTCACACAAACGATTGTCTGTCCTATGTACATGAAAATGAATTTATAACGCTGAGCATGGGAATGCCCGCCTCAGCTAGATCATGAAAAAATGTTGTCAAAATAATGTATTGTATTGTATCTTATTACAAGCCACCTCCCAGCTCGGAAAAACATCAGATCCTCATAGTAAAGCATTTCACTCGACATCAGAAAGATTAATGACCTCATGCTTTAGGGGGCAACTGTTATAGACATTGTTGGTCACTTCAACCCCAAACATAAATGTCCATAAACTGAGGGCTCCTAAGTCCCTAAAAGTTTTGCTTCACTGCCTAAAGGAACAAGGTCAATGCATTACATCATCTCCCAGAAGTTCTCCACTGAAAACTGCTCATAAATGGTCAAAACTGGACCATACTGAAAGCTCAATGTAGAGAGTACGATGCATATCACCTTCCCAGTGTACAAGGTGTGATGCATATAGATTTTCTCTTCTGTAGGGTGTGATGTTCGAGAATGGACAAATGGCAAGGACAAAAATGCGAGGTGGAAGATCATGGAATCTTCTAGAAGCTTCCCCTTTGACACTTGCCTCTCTATTTTTGACCAGGGATGAGTAAGAGATCAACATTCTCCAAGTGGAAGCAGGAACTATCAGAGAAAGGACACTAATCAAGATCCTAGAAGATGACTCACCTCTCTGTAATCATCTATATATGGATCCCTCATCATAGAGATCCAAGGGCTAGAATTTTGTATATTAGAGAGAAGTGTTGGTGGTTTTCTGGTGTACATTCACACTGTTGGGTGATCTAAGCTTTGCTTGAGGTGAAGAAGGGCTTCCTAGCTGGAGGATGATGTTGGGTCAGAGCATATGGTTGTAATCCTCTTGCTACTTTTCATCTTAATAAAGCTATCCTTGTTTTCTTCCATATTTTTGTGTACTTGTTTATATATGCATTTATATGGTTAACATACATCTGATCCTGTGTTATTCATAGATATAGACCCTTGTTTCTTTGATAGTAGTATGTTGTTGTGATTTGACAGGTTCTCTTTGAAGTTGGGCAAATGAAGAAGAAGCAGCGAAGCTCTATCATGAAGGAGAGGAAATCAAGTGCAAGACTCAGGTTGGTCTTATTGATTCTCCTCTTGTCTATTTCCATAAAAGAAAACAATAGTAGACTTTACTTGTTTGTTTCTAAGATAGCCACCCATCTTAGTGGGAATAGTAGCATCCGAATGAACACTATTCTCGTTAACATTATTAGATAACAATATATTGATATGTGCATTCCCATTTAACGAACCAATAATATATATATATCTATATATCTATATATATTAATATATATAATATATATATATATATATATATATATATATTATATATATATATACATACAAACAATGAGTCAATGAGTCTAACCTAAGATCTACCATTGTAACTGTATATAAAAAAAGAAATGAATACATAGATTTAATGCATTCTTTATTCGCATAATATATATATATATATATATGCTAACAAAGAATGAGCCAATCTATGTATTAATTTCTTTTTTTATATAAGTATAGTGGTAAATTGAGAGTATATTGATTGACTAAAGTATACATTTTTTTTATCTTAATACATTGATACTATAGACTCGTCACCTTATTTCGTTTAAGTTTATTTGCTCCAAGGTGCATTGAAGTTGCATGAATTAACTTATAGCTTTGAATTACATAAATCTAATAGTTGGTACAATGCCTTTATTACACCCTTAAATTTTGGGTGGTTGGCCTCAGAAACATAGACCCACTACCTCTAGAGTCTTCTTCGTGGTTCCCAGTGGGCTCTCCATGCCTGGGTAAGTTCATTGCATCGATGGTATTCTCGCATTCTCTAGATCGGGTGGTGGATATGGTTTCCCACTCTTCTAAGCTCTTGTTTGGTATGGAGGGTTACCATTTGTTACGTTTTCCACACAAAGGGTTATACTATGGATTTGTGTTAAGCTTCCTCCCAAGTAAATGACTCTATTTATTCCTACCTCCCTTCTACGGCACGATTAAATCTTGAGTTTATTCCTACCTCCCTTCTGTGGCACGATTAAATCTTGGTCTCAGATACTTCAATGGAGTCTAAGGGCCTTCCTCTATTCCACAAATCATCCATTGTTGTTCTTTCTCTGAGGTGCTATTGGGGTGTATTTATCACTTGTTCATGTATTTGTTCTGATTTCCACACTCTCTGCAATATCGTTTTTCCTTTTTCCCTTAAATTGTTTTAAATCTAATACCTAATATTTGATGCCTTGTCCATCTAGGTTTCACAAGCGATTTTCATGCTAAATGCTGAAGATTTTGGGGCCCCTATTCCACCTACCAGATCCCGCATTCCATAAGAAAGGAATCACTCGATATGCACGAGGAATTTTGATAGGCTAATTCTTGAAAAGGGTTTTATGATTTCTCCTGTGTTAAGTGAATCCATGCTGTAATTGTAATATTGTATTTATTTAAGGCTCAAAGCAAGTATTGTAACTAAAAGATTGCGGCTCGCATGCTTTTGTTCTAGCTTGTAATTTTTGACTTTTTATAGTTAAAATGTTTAATGAAGGATTAAGGGTTTAGGCTTTTTGAGTTCTATGATATATGAAGAAACCCTTGATTTGAGGTTCTAGTTTATGCTCATCTTTTTTTGAAAATAAACTTGATGGTTCATCAGTTTACATGTATATATTTTTATTGTTATCTCCTTTCTGGTTACTCGCTACCACAATGCTTGCATTTTCAAGGTTTTCCCCTTGCCACAAATTGGTAACCCTAATCCTCTGTTTTTTAAGAATTTTGGAATTTTTCTATGAGTAGTTTCGTTTAAGATTTTTACTGCAATGTTTTGTTGTCTTGCAACATGATAACATTTTGCGTTGTTCATTGTTTTTCTATAAAAAGTTCTTCACAATGATTATGATTTATGGATGGAGGATTGTTTTTAAACGGAAGTATCATGCATCTAGTTTTCTTTGTTGGAAATGTTAATGGGTATAATGTTTCATTGAATGCTCTAACTCTACCATAAATTTCTTCATAACGATTATGATTTATGGACGGAGGATTGTCTTTAAACGGAAGTATCATGCATCTAGTTTTCTTTGTTGGAAATTTTAATGGGTATAATGTTTCGTTGAATGCTATTATGACTCTACCCTTTTTTTTAGGTTAATTTAAGTTTGTGAGGCCCTTCAGCCTACCTCTTTCTTTACTATAGGCTAGCATTTGAAGTTGCTCTCGGTCTTTCTTTTGCCCTGCTAAGATTTTGAGTTTTCTTGTTCAAAAACTAAAAACAAATTCTCACATCTCACCCAATTTTCTAAGTTACGCAAGATCTACACTTATCCTTTGATTCTATGAAATAATATAAGTAATTGTTTGTATTCTTCTAAACTAAAAGGTTAGACTATGTCCTTTTCTTATATCCTTTGATTCTATGAAATAATAGAAGTAATTGTTTGTATTCTTCTAAACTACAAGGTTACACTATGTCCTTTTCTTATCTAATGAGTCTGTGAATCAATAGTAAATATTTGCACTTACCCTATCTACAGGGTCACACATAGTCCTTTCTTTATCTACTCAGTATGTAATTAACACTAAATAACTTTATTTGAAACATGTCCAATCTACCATTAAGTAAGATAATTTATATGATTAAGTGTCTAGGATTTCCATAATATACTTATCTCTCTGGCTAATGTTCGAGTTCAGCTAGATCTTAATCATTTTGTGTTGTTTTGCCTCCCAACTATGAGAACTACAGTTCGAGCCTGGCTGTGTAATTAACAGTAAATAACTTTATTTGAAACATGTCCAATCTGCCATTAAGTAAGATAATTTATATGATTAAGTGTCTAGGATTTCCATAATATACTTATCTCTCTAGCTAATGTTCAAGTTGAACTAGATCTTAATCTTTTTGTTTTGTTTTGCCTCCCAACTATGAGAACTACAGTTCGAGCATCGTTGTTTTGCCTAAGTCTCCCCCTACCTATCCCCTCACAGGGTTTTTCCTTAAGACTTTTTGTCTTGAACACTAGCAGCTATGTGGTCTTAAGTAGACTTAGCTCCTTCAATCTGTCTTAACTTGACACCTTTAAAATATCAATTCCTCTGTTTTCTTGGTCTCACATACCTCTATCCTCTTGATCCCTTCCTTGGAATAAATCTGTGAAGGAAGTAGTTAGGGTTGTTTGAGAAGATAAAGCTCTAAACCTTCAGACATTTCACTCCCATGTAACTTTAATCAAACAATTACTTTCCATGCCTTTTCTAATCAAAATTAACTAATTCCCATGTAACTTTAATTAAACAATTACTACTTGCATTTTACGTTCCATGCCCTTTTTAATCAAAATTAACTAATTATATAAACTTAACACTATTTAGTTTGTTTAAAATGTTGTAAATAAATATTTACATTTAATGGGAATATCACAATGTTTGAGGCATTTCAAAGTCAAGTTTGCTTGTTGTACAGTTTTTGTAAGACTTTTCTAATTTTTTTATTCTTCTTAAATAACAAAAACTATCATTTTTAGTTGAAAAAAAAAATTACTTTAAAAGAATTTTTATAGATTTTTTAAAATTTATAAAATTATCTTATTTCATATGTACATGTAAATATTTTATTTATAACCATGAGTAAGGAGTGAAATATTTTGATCATATGTCTTTTGTATTGGGTTGTAATAACACCAATTAATAAAGCAAGTTGAATTAGTGTAAGACTAGTTTTTAATACTTTTAAGTAAAACTAATAAAATGTATATATATTTAATTTTTATTGTGATAAGAAATGACAATATTTTTCAATTTAAAAAATATTTTATCTTTATTTTAAAAAATGCATATCATAATAACATATCCTCTCATATTAAATTGTAGAATGGACAGTAGAATATACCTCGCTAAAAATCTGGTTTTACATTACAATTAAATTCATTAATGGAATGAAAGTAGTATGCAAGAATTGTAGAATGGACAGTAGAATATAGCTCGCTAAAAATCTGGTTTTACATTACAATTAAATTCATTAATAGAATGAAAGTAGTATGGAAGATACTGAGAGAAAACCATTGATCTCAGCAATCACCTGGAATGGAAGCAAGCGACAATATCTCGGTTGCTTTGTCTGATTTCAATGGAGACTACACATACAAAAGGTGTTTGAGACTACACATACAAAAGGTGTTTGAGACTACACATACAAAAGGTGTTTGACGTTGGACAAGAGCTGTTTCAACCCTCGCTGCGGCCACCGGTTTGGAATCTTAGAAAGACAATGATAAAATCCCCATTGTTAACACATATCGTTATGATGATTACAAGTTGTCCAGTGAATGTACATATTTGTCTCCATGCACCGATGAAGAGCATGGATATTGATTGGACCGAACCCGAGCGGGTGAATGATTGTTCGGCAAGATTAAACGAAGCCATTATGTGTATCGGCCGTGATGATTGGAGGCATAATAGGCTTAGGGTTTCTAATTTGTCATCCCCTCCTCTCCATAATTACTCATCGACGTCGACGTAGCTCAAAATTCAACTCCGTAGTTAAGTGCATGGACGGCCATTGTATTCCTGACTCCACTAGCATGTGAGGCATGCGTGCATGAAGCCTCCCTCGGTAGTAGGTTTGTAGTTAATAACAAAGTAATTTGTGTTATTCTTTTCATTACTAGAGTAACTAATACTTGAGAATATTATTTTGATCATGTAGGGTTCTTATTTTTATTGTTAAACCCCCCTAAAAATTATAATATAGTTAGTTGGGTTAAAATAATTTTAAAATCAAATTTATGTTGAATTTTATTATTTATTTAAAATATTAATATATCTTTTATATCACCATGTTTTTATAAATTAAGTTAATCTAAATATGTGATTAATTGTATTTTTTATTAAATACCAGTATATATTCCATTAAATTTCTTAAAATATAAAATTCTATAAATTTTGGGGAAAGATAAATACCTAAATAAATTTGATTCTAGTAGGTTTTTGGTAGATTTTGAATTAAAATGGATTTAAGATGGTTTTGACCAAAACATTAATAAAATGTTTTGAACCATCTTATTTATTTATGATTCACAACTTCCACATTAAAATGTTAATGCATTCCTCCTCACATATTATTATGATAACATATATTATTCACATGTAGATAACATGCATTATGGTGTTTCAATCCTCCTTCTCGCAACGAGGTTACGAAGGACCACGTTTCGGCCCTCCGTTCTTGGGTCTTGGGCTCTATCATAAAATTCTACTCGGACGCGCATGGCCCCATTGATTCGGAAACCTATCTGGGGGATAGATCTCCATCCCAACGATCCAGCATAGATCGTGATGTATCGAGCAACTTGGCCTTACTTGCACGGCAACAAACGAATGGTGAGAACGTGTTGTCTCATGTAGATAGGGTGGGTTTTGGTGAGCCTCCAGTAATAGGCGTGGATGGGGATGTATGGAGCTCCTCGGCCTTACCTGATTAGCAACATTTCTTGAACGGTGAGAGCGTGCTGGCTCATGGAGACAGGGCAGTTTTTGGTGAGCCTTCAGGTAAGAATCCCTTATGCGTGCCTTTTGTGAATGTTGTCTCATATTCTTCATGTAAAATTGAAGTTTATACGAATTCAAACGTGTTAGAGCAAACAGTGCACAGCGGAAAATAAAAGACAAACACAGTATAGAAAATCTTACACAAATGACATAGTGATTTAACGTGGTTCACCCAACCAATCTGGGCTACGTCCACCAAGTAGAGGCATCAGCAATATTATTATTAAATAGGAGATTACAAATAATTTATTTCCTCACACACTCTACCATCATATAATATCCTGTATGGGCATATTTTTATAGCTAACAGAATAAAGCTGACTCATAAATTCTCTCACAACAAATATAGGATGCATTAACTCTTCCCCAACAAAAATAGAGCTAATATAGCAACAAATCCTATTGTTGTCACCTACATGAGATTTTTTCACAATTTATTAAAACCGAAAATCTCAACAATCTCCACCTTGACAACAATTAGCCTGACACCCTGTTTCTTTATTATTTTTATCTTTTCTGCAAGCCAAGAGAAGCCAAACACCAACGTAGCTTCTCTAACAAAACTGGTTTCGTGAACATGTCTGCACAGTTCTCCTTTGTATGCACCTTTTTAAGAGAGACTCCCCCTTCAGTGATAACATATCTTACAAAATGGTACTTGATTGGTATATGCTTTGATTTACTATGATATGCCGAATTCTGCGCCAAATGTATTGCACTTTGACTATCACAAAATAACTTGATGTTGTCGTGCAACCTACCAAACTCACCAAACAAACCTTTCAACCAAATCGCTTCTTTACAAGCATGAGAAGCAGCTATGTATTCCGCTTCAGTAGTGGATAAAGCAACAATGTTCTATAGCTTTGACTTCTAGCTAATAGCTCCAATTGCAAGAGTAAAGACGTACCCTCATGTTGACCTTCTCTTCTCCAAATCACCTACAAAATCCGAATCAACATATCCACAAACAAATTCACTACTCTTATTATAAGTGATACAATAATCACTTGTGCCTCTCAAATACCGAAGCACCCATTTCACTACTCACCAGTGTTCTTTACCTGGATTTGCCATATACCTGCTGACAACCCCAACTTCATGTGAAATATCTGGTCGAGTACAAACCATTGCATACATCAAACATCCTACTACATTGGCATACAGAATGCGAGACATATATTCCTTTTCTTCATCTGTATAAGGACATAAACTAGAAGAAAGCTTAAAATGGGAAGCTAAAGGGATTGACACAGGCTTCACATTGTTCATACCAAACCTCAAGATTATTTTCTCAATATATTTCTGTTGTGATAGCCACAACTTACCATTGCTCCTGTCTCTGAAAATATCCATGCCCAAAATCTGTCTTACTGCTCCCAGATCTTTCATATCAAATGTCCTTGCCATGTGAGCCTTTAACCTATTGATCTCTTCTATGCTTTTTCTTGCTAAAAGTATATCGTCAACATACAACACTAAGATAATGAACATGCCATTACTTAATTGCTTAAACTAAACACAATGATCATATTCACTTCTTATATATTTTTGACTCAACATGAAAGAATCAAACTTCTCGTACCCTTCAGACCAGACAATGATTTCTTGAGCCTACAGAGAAATTTCTTGTTGCGATGTTAAACAAACCCTTCTGGTTGCTCCATATAAAGTTCCTCATCTAAATCTCCATGTAAAAATGCAGTCTTAACATCTAGTTGTTGTAATTCTAAATCAAGAAAAGTGACTAATGCTAACACAATTCTAATTGAAACTATTTTAACAACTCGTGAAAATATCTCATGAAAGTCAATGCCTACTTTATGAGAAAACCTTTTTGTGACCAGCCTCTCTTTGTACCTGTCCTCTGTATCATTCACACCCCATTTCAATTTGAAAACCCATTTAAATCCCACAGTTTTCCTGTCTTTCGGAAGTTCAACCAGATCCCATGTGCCATTCTTACTTAAGGCCATCATCTCGTCCTTCATAGCTGCTTTCCACTTTTCACTTTTCGAACCTTCTACAGCTTCCTAATAGCACAAAGGTTCATCGTCGTTAGCGGTAAATGCAATTGAAGTAACATAATCATCATACCTTTTAGGAGGACGTTTCATCCTTGTAGACCTCCTTAAAGATGTTTCTGGTGCTTCCACAATTGGCTGATTACCATCTGTAGGATCTTCTTCATGATCAACATCTGAGACATGTTCATGATCTACATCTGAACCTTGTTCATGATCTAAATCTGAAACCTGTTCATGACTTGCATCTGAACTATGTTCATCTAGACTATCATTAGATGTGGTTTCAAACTGAATGTGTTGAAATTCAGATACATCATCATGTTTCAATTTATTATCTACATCTAACTGTACAAGAGAAGATTCATCAAACTTTACATCTCCGTTGATAATGATTTTGTGGGTAGTAGGATCCCACAATCTATATCCCTTTGTTCCATCACCATATCCAACAAAGATATACCTTTTTCACTTTGGATCTAATTTAGTTCACTGATGTTTAGGCACTAGAGCATATGCATCACAACCAAACACTCTGAGTTTAGAATAATCACAAGGGTGACCTTTCCATACCTCTTGAGGAATCTTGCATCCTATTGCCATTGATGGTGATCGATTTATCACATAACAAGCTGTAGCCATTGCTTTTGTCCACAGTTCCTTCTGCAATTTAGCATTACTCAGCATACTCCTTGCTCTCTCTAAAAGAGTCCTATTCATGCGTTCAGCAACTCCATTTTGTTGAGGAGTATAAACAGTGGTCTTATGTCTCTCGATCCCAGCGTCCTTGCAATAATTGTCAAACTCCTTGGAAGTAGACTCACCACCATTGTGAGTTCTTGAACATTTTATAGTTCTACCAGTGATGTTTTCTACCAATGCTCTAAACTATTTGAAAACTATAAAAACATCAGACTTCCTTTTCAACATGTAGACCCACACTTTCCCATAAAAATCATCAATAAACGATACAAAATATGATGAGCCAACATATGAGGTTGTAGGGATGGACCCCAAACATCTGAATGGATATAATCAAGGATTCCTTAACTAGTATGTTTTCTTGTTTTAAACTTTTTCTTACTTTGTTTCCGAAATAGACAATGTTTACAAAAATCTAACTTTCCAGACTTTAGATTAGGAAGTAACTTACGATCAGCCAAAATCTTTAACCCTCTTTTGCTCATATGGCCCAACCTTTGATGCCATAAGCGAATAAAACTACTGTCATGTTCAGACACCATAGACACATGATCTGACCCTGTTCTTCCTTCTAACTGAAATAGATTTCCTACCTTCTTAGCTTTCATTACTAGTAAAATACCTTTGTAAATTTTCGTTACCCCACCTTGAATTAGAGTTTTATATCCATTTGTGTCAAGTGCTCCTAGTGAAATTAGATTTTTCCTTAATTATGGTACATGTCTTACATCAGTTAAAATTTTTGTTGTGCCATAAAAAATTTGCAGCTGAATACTTCCAATTCCCACAATATTACATGTGACATCATTACCCATGTACACAACTCCATCATTAATTGATTTATACGTCTTAAACCATTCTTTATGAATGCACATGTGGATTGATGCACCAGAATCTAACAGCCAATGTTGATCATGATTTGACAAATTAACTGATAATATTTCATCACTCATACCTGAACCGGATGTCGAACCTGTATCTGTCATGTTTTCTTCTTTCTTCTCTGTCAAAGAATCTTCTTCAGAAGTTTGCTGTCGCTTCCAGCAGTCCTTCTTCAAATGCCCCAATTTGCCATAAAACCAACACTTTACCTTACTCTTCTTCCCTTTCGACTTTGAACATGAGTCGCTCTGCTTAGTGAAGCATCTTTCTTTAGAACGACCTCTGACCATCATTGCTTCTGATCTAGAGGTTTCTAAATTTGACCTTCTCCTTGTTTCTTCAGATAATAAACATGAAACTACATCATCAAAATCAAGGGTTTTTGATGAACTAAGACTTATAGAAGTAACAATATGATCCCATGACTCGGGCAACGAGCACATTAAAGTAATAGCTTTATATTTTGATTCAAATTTTACTTCTATACTTTCTAATTGAACTAGGAGAGCATTAAAAGAATTCAAATGATTAGTAATCAACGTACCTTCCTTCATTCGCAGACTGTACAACTATCGTTTCAGCAGAATCCTATTGGTTAAGGATTTTGTCATGTACAACTTCTCAAGCTTCGTCCACAAACCAGCAGTCGTTTTCTCTGACACTATGTTAAACAAAACATCATCCGCCAAACACAATCGAATAGCACTCAATGCTCTTTCATCCATCTCGGTCCACTCATCATCTGTCATGTTCTAAGGCTATTTGGATTTTCCCATCAACGCCTTCGCCACGCCTTATTGCGCAAGCAGATCGTACATCTTCACCTTCCAGATCTTGAAATTGTTTTTGCCATTGAACTTCTCAATCTCAAAACGAGCACTCTGAGTTTTTGCCATATTGTATCAACCAAAACACTCACTAATTCCAACTTGTTAATCAATAAAATTAATATCTAACAAAAAAAAAAAATGCCTTCACCTTCTACTATATTGCCTTTATCTTATCAAAAGATCTCTCTGTTGTACAAACTGCAGATTACAAATAAAAAACCAAATAACAAAAGTGCAATTTTACCAACACTGTCCTTGGTTGGCATGCCGAAAGGGACTTGTCGCTACCTGAACAGCAGACGATCCGCGCCAGAAGCAAAATCGCTTTGAGTACCAAAATTGGCGCGACTATACCCATCGGATCTGTGCCAATCGGGATATTGGTGCTCTAGCGTGACTATTAAGGTCGGATCTGTGCCAATTGGTGCTCCTATTCCGCAATTATCCGTGCCAATCCATTCACTGTCTAATATTGGCGCGACTGTTTCGCCTGAAACCGCGCCAATCGCCAAATCTCGGAAATACTCCAACTACAATGACTCTGTCACACGCACCCGCTCCTCAACACGCTCTGATACCAATTGTTAGATCAAACAATGCGCAACGGAAAATAAAAGACAAACACAGTATAGAAAATATTACACAAATGACACAGTGATTTAACGTGGTTCACCCAACCAATCTGGGCTACGTCCACCAAACAGAGGCATCAACAATCTTATTATTAAATAGGAGATTACAAATAATTTATTTCCTCACACACTCTCTACCATCATACAACATTGTGTACGGGCATATTTTTATAGCTAAGAGAATAAAACTGACTCATATATCTCTCACAACAAATATAGGATGCATTAACTCTTCCCCAACAAAAATAGAGCTAATATAGCAACAAATCCTATTGTTGTCACCTACATGAGATTTTTGCCCAATTTATTAAA
>APFE031003044.1:22979-35091 GCA_000404065.3 Pinus taeda | reverse complement strand
CATTTGTTGATGATCTTAAGAAGGTGAAGCTTGACCCCGATGATATTCTGGTTAGTTTTGATGTGGTTTCCCTTTATACTTGTATTCCCATCAATGAGGCCATGGAAGTTATCAATAGACTCACTGACCCAGGTATCGCTCGGTCAGTTTAGTTGTGTCTTACTTCCACCTTTTTTAGCTTCGAAGGAGAGTTCTATGAGCAAACTTGTGGGGTGGCCATGGGCTCCCCCCATCCCTAGTCATCGCAAATCTTTTTATTGTAGATTTCGAGTCCAGAGCTTTGTCCTCAGCCCGTCTCTTGCCAAAGCTTTGGAAGAGATTTGTAGATGACACTCGTGTCATTTGGTCTCATGGTCATGATGAGTTGGATCTCTTCTTTCGTCATCTCAATGAAAAATCCTCCGCCATTAAGTTCACTATGGAAAAGGAAGTCAACGGTTGCCTTCCCTTCCTTGATGTTCTCTTCTCTAAGAATATTGATGGTTCCTTCTCCCACCAGGTTTTTCGAAAAAAGACTCATATCGACCAATATCTCCATGCCAGCTCTCATCATTTCCCTGCTCAGAAGTTAGGCGTTCTCAACACGCTGGCTACTCATGCATTAAGAATCTCTGATGAGAAGAACGTAGCAAAGGAGAAGGCTCATCTCCTGGATGTCTTCGTTAAAAATGGTTACAGTAGACATCTAGGTCAAAAAGCCTTCCTCAAGGCCCGGAAGGAACCCTCTATCCAAAAAGATCCTAAAGACTAGATCCTTGGAGTACACCTCCCCTACATCCAAGGAACCACAGATAGGATTGCCATGATTCTTAAAAAGCATAATATTCTCTCAACCTTTAGACCTCTTAACACCATCCGTAGCTCGCTTAGATCTGTTAAAGATCCTGTCAACCCTAAATACATGAAAGGGGTCTATGTCATTCCCTATTCCTATGGGGTCCCATACATTGGTGAAACTGGTGGCTCGATTAATCAAAGGATTAGTGAGCATGTAGCAGACTTGAGGCATGGTAGGGCCAAGTCCTCAGCCCTTGCTAAGCATGCTGAGAAAACTAAACATCAAGTCTGTATCGAAGAGGCTAAAGTTATTGCAAGAGTGGCGCAATTTCACCATTGTAAATTGAGGGAAGCCCTTGAGATCGAGAAAAGACCTTTGAATCTCAATAGGGATGACAGCTAGAACATTAGTAGGTGTTGGATCCTAGCCCTTTTACCTTAGCCTCTTCTTCACGTGACCCGTCTTGGTTTGTTTAGCTAGTCGTTGTTTCTCTTGATTTCATTAGTTTAGTAATTATAATATCCCTCTTTTAGTTACTCCCCCTAGACCTGGATTATTAATAATTAACTATTGCAATTTTATTCATTTCACTCATATAAAAAATAAAAAATAAAAAATATTTTCTTTTTTTTACCTTAGACTAATATCATTTATATCTTAATTGGAAGTTAAATATAATATTAGGAATCTTATAATATTATCTAAGGATTACATCACATCATTACTAAAAATAATAAATAAATAATATAATAATTAATAATAATAAAAAATCCCGGCTCCAAGTGTCAATTAATGGGAACGGTACAGAGGCGGGCTTCCCACTAAGCAAGTGGCAGCCCAACCCCGACATCTGTCCTATCTATTTATGGGTATGCCACCCCTGTAGCATTACATTGAAGGTGGATAGTAAATATATCTTGCAGCTAGCCGCCCATCGCACCATGGCTCGCCTGCATCTTGGTTCTCCGGCATTTGGTATGCAGCTGCTCTGCATTGGTTTTCTCATGGCCTGGGTCATCGCGATGCAGTATATTAACTGCAAGCCTATGCTGGTAATTTACTTCTTGCAATTCGTTCTGTTTGCATTCTGGCTTGGGGGGTATTGTTTGTGTGGTTTGTAGTTGGTTTATGGGTCTTGGAAGCGGTCTCAAAGGTTTAGACCTCGGCCCTCAACTCAGAAGGCCTTGGTCTCTTCCTCTAACTGCCCTGAACCTACAGTCGGTCAATATCAAGCTCCTGTAATGTTGTATGGTTGGCTCTCGGTGTTTATTCTTGTTGCGCCTCTTTGTGTTCTCGCTGTTGGGTATATCCTGCCTTTCGTGCTTCTGCAAGTCTTCACGTCCTTGGGTTCGAGTTCTTGGCTCGCTGTGCCTTTGGATTCGAGGAGTCTCTGCTCTCTGTGCAATCTCCGCTCCCGTTTTACTTCTCATTTCACTGCAGCATGCCGCAAGAACGGCTTCGCCTTAGTAGCTGTAGGGGCGGGTCTCGGGGAGGTACCAGAGGAAGAGCCAATCGTCAGTGCTCCTCTCATTCCACGTAATCTTCCTCAGACGGAATTGATTCACGGGGTGCAAGGCGAGGCCAAGGGAGAGGCAGAGGACGAGCTCGTGCTGCTGTATGCATGCATAGCTCGCATCCCTCGACTCGATTTCGCTTCCCCTTCTCACAGGACAATGCAATGTACTATGTCTGTGTTCGAATTGAGAAATGTGACAATGCAGTTCCACCAGAAGACCTTGAGGAACAAAGACCTCCTTCTCCAGTCCTTTGTCAAAGAGCTCAGCCTGGGGAAACCTCAGGTGCGGTGACGGGTCCAAGCGAGCCATCAAAAGACGATTCTCCATACACTGATTCAAGTGCGTTGGATCAATACGATTGCAGGATCATGGAGGAGCAGCCCTCCACCACTGTGGATGTGTGAGCCGGCCTCCAGGGCATTCTGGTCTCGACATGGCAGTTTTGGCGTTTCAATGGTGGTTCTTACATTTCAATGGTGGTTCTGGCGTTTCAATGGTGTTTGTCTGGTAATTCTAATGCTCAGCCTTCTTTGTGGGGTCTTTTTTGTAAAGCTTAAGCATTGCTCAACTATGGTGAGGTCGAAAGCAGTCCTCATTCCTGCCTATGTATGCTGTTACATTGTAATCGGTATGAGATTTGGGATAAAGTCTGGGACTGACAGTAATGTTTGGGTCATTTTGTTAATCTCTCAGTTGGTTACGGTTCTTGGCAATCTGTCAGTCTCACAGTTATGGTCGGTGACAACTCTCTATCCTCTAGGTATCAAGGTTCTGTGTCAAGTGTCGTTTTACACTTAGGTGTCAAGCTTAGCTAAATCTATCTCAATATGGGGAATTTTGAGGCCTACCTCGATGTAATTTTTTTGTAACTGTTTGTATCATAATAGAAGTAGCCTAATTTACAAAAAATAATAATAATAATAAATAAAAATTAAATTAAATTTAAAAATAAAAATAAAATAATAATAGAAATAAAAATAAAATAAATTAACCTAAGCTACTTGATAACAATATTCATTTATAAAATATTAATTTAAAATTAATATACTAATATTAGCTTGAGTTATTTAGTAATTACTATGGCTATACAATAATATTACATAAACTAATATATAATATATATATATCATATATATATATATATATATTATATATATATATATTATATAACCGTAAAGGACTTTTTAACCATTGTGTGTTCATATAGCCGTTGAAGGACTTGCATGCTCTATTTAACTCAGTTTTGTTCCTCAACCTGTCCTAATGATGAACCACACTAGTTGGTTCGAAATTGATTCTATATGTGATTTTGGTGAAATCATTCTCACAATCATGTATTATTTTCTATTTGTTATTAACCATTTTTGAAATTCTACATGTCAACTCCATATTAAACATTAAAGGAATTACAAATTTCCCTTATAGTTTGAGTTAATATTTTTAAAATATTATATATCACCTCCATATTAAGAATGAAACAAATTACACATTTCCCTTACAATATAAGACGAAAATAAAAGAAAAAAATTAATTTAATTTACTTATTTTTCTTATATAAATTGATATTAAAGTTAATATCTATATGTAACCTTGAAAATATTTATTTATGGATAGGCATTAATCTTTTCTCATTAACTATTTTTTTTTAAACTTACATCTTAATAACATAGAATTAAATTACATATAATTCAAACAATTTATATTTACTCTATTGTTATTTACCTTCAAAAAAGTTAATGGAGGAATTACATATCCCTTTTTTATACTAAACAGTTATTTTTTAATTTTATTTTTTTTACCTGCAATTATTTTACTATATATAAGTTGATGTAAAATGAGGAGAAATTGAGTATTTTAACTTAGGGAAAAAATTGATTATTTGTTCTTACTATTTCTAATTTTTAAATTTTAATTATTTTTTTATTGTTTTTAAATGTAACTTTGTGCCACAACATCTCCCTCATACTAGGGTATAAATCCCCTCTAGTGCAATCATGTAATTCCAATAATATTAGTTTTACATATTACTTATCAACTCCATACTAAGTAATGAAGGGATTCATATCTCCCTCATATTGGAATATAAATTTTTTTATTTTTATTTTTTTCCCTTTAGATTACTTTATCTCAATATAAAATTTGAAGTAAAATGAAAAATGAAAATTGCAATATTTTATTTAGGTTAACATGTTTCTTTGGTGATATATTTTTTAATAGTAATTAATTAATATTTTATTATAGAACAACTTATTAAAAATTCAATAAAAAAAATATGGTTACTAATTACCTAAATAGTAAAGAATAAAAAATAATATTAATTCTTGGGAATCTAATACATTTTCTAAAATAATAAAATAGTAAATTGATATGTTTTACACCTAAATGATAAATTAATAATCCCCTTTTCTTATATTTTCTTAAAATTTTCAAAAGATCCATTTAACCACCATTCCAACCCAAAAGTGTTTTATCTTTTCCTAATTTAAAAGTAAAAATTTATATAAATAACCCCTCTTATCAAATTTTCCTATAAATTTTCAAACATTTTCATTCAACCACCATTCTAAGCCGTTACTATCTTATCCTTTTTCTAGGTACCCAGAGCAAGTATGTATATATATAGATAGATATAACCAATATGACAACTTTAGATATATTTACAACCCAATCCATATAAAAATTATGGAGCTTTTCAATATAATGTGCACTTTATGTTGTTTCATTTCTATGACGTCTTATTTAATCATTCCTAAAACACTTTATTAGACAAAATACATTATGGTAAAGTATTTTATTTTTAACTTTTTTTATAGGTATTTTATTTTTATATTTTATATTTGATAATTCATATTTTATGATAGAGAGGTTTAAACAATTAAATTTTTAAAACCATAGAATTTTAATAAATTATTAATTGCACTATAAAATTTAACTATTTTAAATTTATGTTTAATTTTATTTTAAAATGATAAGTTTTAATGTATATTTAGCTGGTTAGTTTTTTTTGTTAGATATTATTCAGTATCTTTAATATTTTTGTATGTAGTTTCTTTTAGTTAATTATTTAATTTTCTTTAGTTGTATTAATCACTTTTTAAATAAATTATAATAACAAATTGTGATAAAAATTATATTAAATATAATTTAATTATTAACTATTAATAATAATTTTTTTAATTCATTTATAATTATAACTCTATTTAATTAATATAAATCTGGAAACAATTCATTGAAATCACAAGTTTTATGGGTAATTTGGTCACAATAAATCTATATATATACAATAAAAAAGCCTAATTTAAATAACACAAATCAAAATTTCACCACAAAATTTTTCTACGATAAATAAAAACTCCAAAAAATTGCATTAATACAACTCCCATAACAATATACTTGGAAAGTTGGGGATTGCATTATTCTCCTTCATATAACGTGGGAGTGAACCTTTTTCCTCATGTAGTAGTTTTCTAAGAGCTCAATGAATCAAACAACACAATTGAGAACTTGTTGCTCTGCTTCTATTTTACATAGCTTTACCTTCGCATTTTCAATAATAGTTGTCCCATAGTTTCATCACAAATAGCTTTATCTTCGCATTTTCAATAATAGTTGTCCCATAGTTTCATCATAGTACTTGTGTTTTATTTGTTAAATTGATATATACCACCCATCATTGCGGGAGCATAAAAAATGCATAAGGTCGTGCATTACAGTATTGAATCAAGCATTCTATACACAGATATTTGTCATTGTTCCAATGGTCAACTAAAAGATGGAACAGATATCCTATGAGCGTGTACTAGCCATTATATCGACATTATATCGATTTGAATAATCCATTAGGAGATGGAAAAGACTTTCGAGGGAAGATGGGGCCATCAAATTCGTTAGCATGGCCCCGCACCTTACTAACATATACTTAGCACGCTTGTCCGGCTCGAGCACCTGTAGAAAATTGTAAAATGCTTCAAGGGTTTATCAATGATTAATGTAATCGATTCATTTTTATGAGATAACCGCAGCTTTATGGTAACCTAATTTTTGCATTTTGTCTTTCCATATCAATAATTTCTGCAACTTGCTCTATATTATTTTGTTATTTGTAATGTGCATACCTTCTCTGTTTTGTCTCGCGCAGCGTAATCAAAGGGTTATAAAACACACAAATATTTCTGTTAGATGTGATGTCAGAGTTTTTCGTGACTCTTTTGGTAAATATACACTTAATGCAAACATGATGAACTCTTTTTGTAAATATACACTTAATCGAAACATGATGAAATTGTTTGATCACGTTTCTGCTACTCTCAATTGGGAATTTGGTAAAGGCTCGTTATAATGAGTTTCTTTAGAGAGTCAAACATGGTGTGAACTATGAGCATGCCCCACAAGCGTTCCTCAATTACGATTTGATCAGCTTGCTAGTACTAGATCCTTTAACAATTATACTTATGTATATATTTATTAAATAACATGCAAATAAATCATAAGTATAATTGTCAAACAACCATCAACATGAACCAACCATATATGTACATATCAATTCTATAAAATATGTCACAGATACAATGTACAATTACCATGCATAAGTACTAGTATCACAATCATTGTCAGCACCAAGTTGTAAAAACAGGGTTAAATCGCTCACAGATAGAATATCAAGGTTATTGTAAATTCTAAAAACATGCGTTGACAACCATCCTATATTTGTAAAAATAGTTAGTTAAAAACCTAAGAATTAGAGTATCAGGGTGCAATGCAAAATTCAAAATGTCATCAAAATAGAGGGCACTTGATCAAGAGCACTAGTTAATCAAATGGTAACATGTCATTTCATAATTTCACATGAAGGATATTTTTATCGTTCGATGGTAATCATTATGATAAATGAGTCAAGTAATACATCATTTCTAGGACTCATTGAATAGTAGGTTTAATCTCAAGTGTTTTAAAGTAATTATATTACCATGAATTAAAAGTTGTGTAGAGTTAATCTTTTGTATTGTTTTATCTACTGAAATAAAACAATTGTTATCCCTCATTCTTGTAATTAAATCCTCTTCCCACCAATCTTTTGTATTATTTTATCCACTGAAATAAAATAATTGTTATCTTGCATTCTTGTAATTAAATCCCCTTTATCCCTCATTCTTGTAATTAAATCCTCTTCCCACCAATCTTTTGTATTATTTTATCCACTGAAATAAAATAATTGTTATCTTGCATTCTTGTAATTAAATCCCCTTCCCACTTTTGTTGTTTGTGTTTCTAAATGGTGAAAGTTATGAGACAAAGCCAATAGTGAAAGGGAAAATGCGCAAAGCATGCTTTGTTTTAGCTTCCACAAAATTTTGCATTTTAGTTTTTTTTCTTCTCATGAAAGAGGGTAATTTTGCAGACAATTTCTGAACAAATGAAAACAAAATTTAAGAACCCAAGGAACTTTTTGTGGGCAACAGACCCATTTAAACTAACCCTCTTGGTTTTTTAATATCTATCATGGTTTTGGATATTAGAAGCAATCATTGGACCTTATGTTTCAGGAATTCACGAGTTTTATTTTCTTGAAAAGGTTGAGTGCATGTGTGTGAGTTCTATTTTCTTGAAAACATCGAGTGCATGCGTGTTGCTCCAAGTTTGTGAACAGTATTATTGGTATTTATTGGTATTAATTGAGGATGGTTTTATTTTAATCTTGCAAATGACAAATTTCAGCAATAATATGTGCACAAAAGGCATCATACTTCAGGGCATCAAGAGCAATGATCAAAGTGTTTGGGTAGCTCAGTTGTGTTTTATTTTCCCAATCTGGATACTTCTATCTATTTCAACAACCTATTATATTGGTTATTTTATCATGTTTCAATGATTGATAACAAGCATGCAGTTTGGTAATTCATTCAATTCAAACTTATCCAAGCTCAAATTTGCTGCCAGTAAAAAACAATTGGTAGTCAAATAACATGTGGCAGAGCATCCAAGTTATTTTAGTAACATAATCAACCTCGAAAGGATTAGGTGGCATATGAAATTAGCAGTCAGACCCTAATTCCAGATTGAAAGGAGCACGGAACAGTTAAGATAAATTTTCAGATATGAAAAGTTTAAAAAGATATTTATCTCATAATTTAGTAAAATGATTAATCCACCATTCCATACAAATTCAGATTTAGTTTATTTTTAAAATTACCAATAAAATTAGTTTCTAGAAGTTAGCAATATTTTTTTTATAAAATCTGTAAAGATTTTCATTTTGTAATGAATAAGGGTTGGTTTTTTTTATTCGAAGGCTTATGGTACACTATATATTTCTAAAATTTTAATGAAGAAAGTTTTATTTTGCAATAGAGATTCTTGTGTTATGAAATTTGGATATGTGTTCTCTTGTTTCTTGTTTTCCTTTCTATGTTTTCACATGTATGTTGTTCTATGATTGATGGGACTAAATGAACATAACACTTATTTATTATCCTCTCTTTATATGTTCACTCGTCCATTGTTTTATTCTCTATGCTTTGTATGATTCATCCTTGTGATGCTCTTATAAGTATATCATTGCCCTCTTATTATGAATTCCATCTCAGCAATTTAAAATCTCAAAGTATCTTATCTACCCTCCCTCCATGGATTTTTCAGTTTGCTTTCTTAATTAAGCCAAATATTTGACTCCATGCCAAATGGAATTCGATCAAACCCTACCACATTTTTGAAGCCTTGTTACAATAGATCTCATCATTTTTCTAAGCACATAAACATTAATATTTGATTGAGTTATAGGAGGGATCCCCCTTTAGATTGAAAGGCTAACTTTTAATTCAAAGATTAGTTAGATGTTAGTGAGAGCCAATATTGCAGCAAGAATGCTACAACTCGTGGGCTACCAACTTTATTTTTATCAACCTCGTAGTTTGTAACAAACTTGGAAGCGTCGGTGCTATATGCACAAGTACTAGTTTTTACTACAAGTTGTCACTTTGTTAGCTCACGCGAGATCACTAAGAGCTCAAGCCAACTTCTATAGATTTTAGAAGAAGCTCTATGTGTGATGAAGGGAAAGAAAGATTACTCTATAGATATTATTCTAACTGTAAAAGGGAGCAAGACTAGAATGTAAAGCAAAACTTAGTAAACTCTAATTAACAAGTTAATTCTGCTTTTGCCAAAAACACTATGAAAACCATGGAAGAAATGCCATTACCTACTCAAGGAAGTAAACAACACATAACCATGCTACTTCTAGAAGTAAATAAGCAAAAAACATATTTTTGGATTTCTATGTGTTTTTAGGTGAATTTAACATGCATCTAATTTATTGTGTGTGAGTGTGGCAGGGAACATGTGGCATTAGAGGGTAGTTTTGGAGCTTGGGAGGATATAGGATGGTGTGGATGGGTCCTAGGAGGTCTTAGGTGGCATTCTGGAGGCTTTCCCCACACTCTGCCTTCAAAAGAAAGCCTACAGGAAAAAATACAGGAGGACACCAAAAAACTACATGAGGAAAACAGGGAAACAACACGAGGCCTACACGAGGAGACTGAGAGAAATTTTCGTTGTTTTGAGGGTTGTGAGAGTGGGTGGAAAAGGTGGATGATAGTTGGAATGAGGTATTAGGGCACCTAAGGTCTACCATGAATCACCAAGAGAGAGAAAGATGATTGGGTTTTCTCAAGGAGAGAGGAAGAAGTTCTATGAAAATGAAGGAATCTAGGGGAGAATTAAGGTGAGGTTTGGGAGACCTATACGGTATGGATCAGATGGAGGGTGTGTTTTCTAGTAAGTTGGCCTACTACTGGAAGAGATCTGCTACGCAGAAACTAATAGCCAACCAAGAAAATCAAGCAACTAATGAAATGATTGCATCCTAGGAAAAATAGAGTTCTACATTAAAATGGCCTAATCTATGATGTATAGAAGGAAATGCTAGGAAATGTTGTAAGAAAGGAAAGCATACAAAAGGATTATTGCAAATCAAGAAATGAACATGATAAATAAGATCTAAAGCAAAGCAAAACTGGACTATCAACCTACTAGAGAGCTTCAAACACTAGAAGTCCCAGGAATGAGGAAAATCTATGTTTTGGGGGCAGCAAGAGAGTCTTTGCCTCAAGTCATTGTCCTAGAGAGAGGAAGAGAGACCAAGGAACTTTTGCTAGCCTTTTGAATATTCTCTAATCACTGCTTAATCTGCTATAGAAAGCACAAATGGAAGCAAGCTACTAAATCATCAAAAACAACCTATTCTTAACCATAAGAGAAATGTTAGAAAATTATATATTACGGAGCAATGGAACACATAAAATATTGCAGAAATATAAACACAGAAAAAACATAAAACAAGAGAGACACAAATATACGTGGTTCACCCAATTTGGACTATGTCCACCCCGAACAACTAGTCCTTCCCTTCTATTATCCAGTAAAATGAAGAGACACAACCTACAGCAGATCTGTTGTAATATCCTTTGTTTTCTCTCACAGTCTCACCTCTCTGTTTCTCGCTCATAGAATACACATCTATTACACAACCTCAAATACAATACCCTCATACAAAGAGAGGGGTTTCCTTCTAGGGCAAAAAATCCTAAACTAAACATAAGTTCTATCGTCACATCATCCGCCTAATGAACGACCCAGATTGACTAGAAATTACTATATTTTACAAGGCAATTTTACATCTGTTTTTAGCCTCGGGGGTGCTGCCCCTGAGCCCCCACCGGGGGACCGCTGGCCCTCGAACCCCCCAGCTGGGAGGGATTGGCCCCTGCAAGTCCCCTGCGGGGGGGAAAAGTCCCCCCCACACCCTGCCACGTAGAGGGGTGTACAAACTTCCTCGGGTATACATCTGGCTAAAACAAAGGCCTCTGAACAATCATGCTTCACACACAACAATCTCCCACTTGCAGAATGATTGTAGCAACTCCACCACTACTTCATTTGCTGGATAATGACTCCTCTTTGGACCTGGTTGTTTCTCATCTTCATCATCATCCTTGAAGACCAATTGAAACTGAGCACATTCTTAGTTTCTCCCTGGTTACAACTTTTGTTAGCATATCTGTAGGATTCTGGCTAGTGTGTATCTTTTCGAGCTCCAACTCTCCATCTTCCAAAACTGATTGTATGAAATGGTACTTGAGCTATATGTGTTTATTCTTGGAATGAAATGTTGATTTCTTTTCATGATGAATGACACTTTGGCTATCACTGTATAGCGTGCCCATATCATGCTTTTTACCCAATTCACCCATAAACCTTTGTAACCAAATCATTTCTATACTAGCCTCTATAGCAGCAACGTACTTTGCTTTTATTGTTGAAAGTGAAACAAAACTTTGGATTTTTGAAACCGAACTCACAATTGTTCCACCAACAATAAATACATATTCTGTAGTGCTCAACTTGTTATTTTTATCACCTACCATATCTACATCAACATATCCCTATAGTGAAATGTTTGAACCACCAAAGCATAATGCCTGATTTGTGGTACCTTTCAAATATCTGAGAATCCATTTCACTGTCATCCAATGTTGCTTTCCTAGATTGTTCATGTACCTGCTTATAACTCCCACTGCATGTGCAATATAGGCCTTGTGTAGACCATTTCATACCTTAAGCTTCCAACTGTTGATCCATTTCATACATATAATCCATGTATTCGTGGGTCTTTGGGCACATTTCCTTACTAAGTTTGAAATGGCTAGCAAAATGTGTACTAACTGGTTTTGCATTGTGCATTTTAAATATTTTCAACACCTTTTGTATGTACTCATTCTGAGACAATGTTAATTTGTGATTTTTCCTGTCTCTAGTTATT